>PVKS010031354.1:0-23504 GCA_004027875.1 Aplodontia rufa | reverse complement strand
AAAAAAAAAAAAAAAAAAAAAAAAAAACCCAAAAACAAAGACAAATAAAAAAAACCACACCTCCAATAGACAAGAGATTCAATGAAATATCCATCAAGATACCAAAGTCATCTTCACACATATAGAAAAATCAATGTGCAAATTTGTTTTAAATAGTAAGAAACTCAGAATAGTGAAAGCATTACTAAGTAAACTAAATAAATTAACAAATAAATAAATAAAGCAAGCTGTATCACAATACCTGACCTGAAATTATACTATGGAACTGTAGTAACAAAAACAGCATGGGACTGGCATCAAAATAGGCATGAAGACCAATGGAATAGAACAGAAGACACTGAGATAAACCCACTAATTTTTAGTCATCTGATATTTGACAAAGCGGGCAAAAATATAGCTTGGAGAAAAGACAGCCTTTTTTACATATGGTATTGGACAAACTGGACAGCCATATACAGAAAATTGAAATTAGATCCTTATATCTCACCCTGCACAAAAATCACATTGAAATGAAGCAAAGATTTAGGAATTAAACTAGCAACATTACAATTGTTAGAAGAAAAAATAGGATCAACCCTCCACCATATCAGTGTAGGCGCTGACTTTCTTAACAAGATTCCCATAGGGAAAGAATTAAATCTATGAATCAAGGAGTGGGATGTCATTAAACTAAGAAGCTTCTGCACAGTTTAAGAATTAGTCAAGAGCATGAAGACGGAACCTACAGAATCAGAGAAAATCATGGTATGTCACACCTCCAGCACAGGGCTAATATCTAGAATACACAAAGAGCTCAAAAAACATAACACCAAAACCACAAATAATGCAATCTGTAAATGGGCTATGGAAATAAACAGAAACTTCTCAACAGAGGAAGTTCAAAAAGCCAACAAATATGAGAAAGTGTTCTTCATCACTAACAATCAGAGAAATGAAATTCAAAACTATGGTACATATGGTATATATACATATATATATATATATATACACATACATACAGGGGAGTTCTACTCAGCGTTTAGGAAGAATGATTATCATTGATTTTGCAGGTAAATGGATGGAAATGGAAACTCATGCTGAGCGAAATAAGCCAAACCTAGAGACTTAAGGGTCAAAAGTTTCTTCTCATTCGCATAAGCTAGAGTTAAACTAAGGATAGGGTGAAAGTTAAGCAAATTTATTTACTAGATAAAACAAATTTGCAGTATTATATAATCTGGTGGAACGAAAGCTTCAGTGGAGGCAGGCAGGAAGTAGGAGGGTAGAGGAGAGAAAAGAGGGAGGGTAATGAGGGAGAGAAAAGAGGATTTATTAATTTTGTATATACACTTGATTCCCCTGAGAAGCAAAATAACATGCAGGAATTTAAATTTTGAAAATTCAAAAATTAATATACATCTATATGGAAATTTACATATATAATAAGCGGAATTACATTGGAAAAAGAGAGTGGGAAGTGGGCAAAGAGGGGGATATACTAGATAAGGATGGGGATCAAGGTAAAGTATCATCATGTATGTATAAATGAATGTGTAGCAATGAATCCCTTCAATATGTGAAAACATGCTGAAGTAATAAAAAAGTAAGATAAAAATAAATGTAAGATATCAAACTATGAAGGCATTAGAAGAAAACATAATAGAAATGTTTCATGGAAGTGCTCTGGGCAAGGATTATTTTGTATAAGTCCTCAAGAACAATGGGCCACAAAAGAAAAATAGACAATGGGAATTACATCAAATTTAAGAGCAAAGGAAACAATCAAAAGAGTGAAGGGACAATGTACAGGATGGGAGAAAATTCTTAAAACTTGTTGGGTTGAACAAAATAAGAAATCGTGCCTAGGAAATCTGTGGTTAAATGAGAAGGTCTCCAAAAATGTGATAATGAGGGGAATGTAAAGAGGAAACTGATCACTTTTCTGATCTCCAATTACTTTAGGGGAAAATCTAAACAAAGTAACCCTGGTTGTAAAGTAAAGAACGTACTCATAACACATCTGAGCACATGCGCCTGGGCAGGGGACATGCAACCTAGGTACAGACCTCAGCCTGCCACCACTGAGGAGTGAATGATAAAATGTCTAAATCCTCTCTATGAAGTCCTCCAAGTTTTTTCTTTGGGATTGGTAAACAGTATGCTTGAGGCATTCATAGCACTGTTGTTGAACAAAACTATACACCTGCAAATGCTTAATATCCAAAATATCCATGATATACAAGGAATTCAAACAACTCAATAGCAAAACAAACAAAAAAACCCAAATTATCTGAATTTAAAATTGGAAAAAGACTTGAATAGATATGTTTAAAATACATTTCTTAAAGTAAGAGAAATGGCCAGAAAAAAATGCTCAATATCACTAGGTGTACAACCCAGAAGTACAATGTGATATCACCTTGATCACAAATCAAGGTGGCTATTGACAGAAAGAAATCAAAAACAACAACAAAAATTAGAGTAGTGGCCAGAATGTGGAGAAAGGTACACATGTACTGTGATTAGAAATGTAAATTAGGACTGTTGCTATGGTCAGTAATATGGATACTTCTCAAAAAATTAAAAACATAACTACCATGATCCAACAATCCCACTACAGGGCATATATACAATGTAAATTAAATCATATGTTGAAGAACCGTCGCATGGCTATGTGTAGTACAGTCCTTTTCACAATAGCAACCTAAGTATCCATCAACAGATGAATGAATAAAGAACATGTGGTGCATATGGACTCCTATTCAGTCGTGAAAAAGAAATGAGGTCCTATCATTTGTGACATCATGGATAAATATAATATACATTATGTTAAGTGAAATAAGCCATGTACTTTTATATGTAATCTCAAAAAATTGATTTAATACAAGTAAGGGTTACAATTGCAGTTACCTGAGGTTGGCCATGGAGCTGGAGGAGAGGGGATTGGCAGATGTTCATCAATGGATACAAAGTTAGAGTTAGGTAGGAATAAATTCTGGTATTCTATTGTATAGTAAGATGGCTAAAGTGAACAATGCATTATGTAATTCCAAATATCTAGATGAAAGGATTTTGAATGTTGTCACCACAAAGAAATGGTAAATGTTGGAAGTGATGTGTATTTTAATTGCTCTGAGTTAATCATGTATCTGTAGATGTTTATGCATGCCATATACATATGTCAAAACATCACATTGTATCCTATAAACATGTAAAGTTATAATTTGTAAATCAAAAGTTCAGTAAAATCTTTTGAAATCCCCAAATTACTTTTTTTAGAAATGTGCAAAGAACCTAAATACAAATAACCATGAAGAATATTTACAAAAAGCAATTCAACATCACCAATCATCAAGCAAATGTAAATCAAAAGCACTGTAACTTATCACCTCATAACTTTTAGAATGGTTATTATCAAAAAAACAAGAAACAACTGACCTGGGGTTGCAGCTAAGTGGTAGAATGTTTGCTGAAGGACTTAAGTTTGATTCCAGCAACCCACATGCATACACACAAACACACATGGCAGAAGAGAGCAAGTGATGGTGACAACGTAAATGATAGGAAACCCTGCTTGTTGGTGAGAGTATGAATTGCTACAGTCATATGGAAAATAGTACGTGTTTTCCTCAAAAAATAAAAAGTAAAACTATTAAATGATCCAGCAATCCTACTACTTGGTATATATCCAAAGGAAATGACATCAGTAAGTTGAAGAAATACCAACCCTTCCAAGTTCATTGAAATATTATTCACAATAACCAAGATATGAAATCAATATAAGTGTTCATCAACAGAATAAAGAATATATGGGAAATATGCACAATGGAATATTATTTAGTCTTTAGAAGGAAAGGAGTCTTACCATTTGTCACAAAATGTGTGAACAAAACATAACCTAAATCATTATGTTAAGTGACATAAGTCAGTCTCAGAATGGCAAATAATTTGTGATCTCACTTTCACATGAACTGTAAGATAGTCACATTCTTGAAGCTAAAATAGAATGGGAGAAATAGATAACAGGGTTAGAAAATATTGGGCAAAGTTTAGAAAGGTTTACTCATGCAGGATGAATAAATTATTGAGACCTATGTATGCCATGGTGTCTATAGTAAACAATAATGTATCATTTACTTGAGATTTGCTAGGAGAATAGATTGTAGGTACTATATTAGAGAGAAAGAAGGAATAGAAGGAAGGAGGGAAGGGAGGAAGAGAGAATGTTAACCAAGTGTGTGATGGATATGTTAGTAAACTTGACTGGGGTGATTATTTCATAATATATACATGTGCCAAAATATCAAATTGGAAGCCTTAAATATATACAATTCTAATTTACAACTATACTAAAATATTGAAAGAAAAACCTTTAGTTAATTTTTACTTTTGGCCCAAATGACTATAGAGAATTTTAGGGAAAAAAGTAGATGCTAGTTTTCCCCCAAACAGTTAAAACAATGATTATCATATTTTATCATGAAAAAAATGTGCAAAAAGTACAAAGAAAATAAAACATCTGTAGTTTTACTACTATCTAGAGAAGAAAAATGATAAAATATTAAAACTTTTTTGGAAGCCTGTTCCCTTTCTCTTTCTCCCTCCACTTTTCTCTCCTTTTCTCCCCATTTCTATCAATTGTAAGATTATGTAATTTTATATCCTATTTTTCTTACTTAACATACAAGTCACAATGAAAAACTCAACAGCACATCAATGTGATTAATTTCCTGACTTTTCTTGGTCTAAACCAGAGCTGCTGAGCTTAACTGAGGCCTGGGGTGGCACATATTACCTTACAATCTTGAAAGCTTGGCTGAAGAAAGACATGATAAGAGCCAAGTCCTTATAACTTCACGTGGATTAATTTCTTGTTTCTAACCTTATGATAATAAAGTGATGCAGAACGATAGAAAGTTTCCATTTCAGCTCATGTATTTGAAATATTTCAAGGATAATTTTCTCATCAGAAAAAATATTGTCAATTTTTTTCTTAAAGGTTAAGAAACCAATATTGGTAACTTAAATTATCAGATAATCTTTTGTTCATTTGGTAGTTTTATTTTTGCAGTGATAAGGACCAAACCCGGAGGCTCACACATGCTAGACAAATGCTATACCATGGAGATATACCCCCAAGCCAATCATTTTATTTTTAATAGAAAATAAAAGGTGCTTTCTTGAGTAAACCTAAAGACCAATGTATCTCCATGTGTTCTTAATATCTTCTTCAGTACCTTAGAAAAGTCACTAAATCATGTAGGCCTATGGAGAAAGGCAAATTTCTTGAATGTAAGTATAAAACAATGTGACTATAATTTCACACTGATGGAAGCTGAGCCTTTCATGCTGCCAGCTGGCTTCCATGTTCATGCAGTCAGCTATCTGCTCTGCTAGAGGAAGCAGCTACTTAAAACCCTCCTCACTGGAACAACAGCACTTCCTCCCTAGCAAGAGATCTGAACCATTTTGTGCAGAGAGAAGACAGACAAGAGAAAGGAGCTGAGCTGTTAATTCTGTCACAATCTATTCCTTTCTCTTCTTTCCTACAATGTCAAATGAAACTATTCCTTCTGGTAATGAAGGAAGATGCTTTCATTAGAAAGTAAACAGAGAGTTCACTTGATAGATCACTCTCCTGCCTACCCAATTGGTTTCTTCTCTTAAGCAGCTTGTCTTACTTTTTTTCAAATCAACAGTTTTTTTTAAAAGCCACAAAGAAAGAAAAAAAAAACTTTCTGAATCTGTAACCTCTTTCCATTGTTTTCTTTGCAAATATTTTAACATTTGACAGTTGTTTTCACTACTTTTTCTCTAATTCTCACTGAGGTTATGAAGTGGTACATGTTAAATGCGATGCACACATTATAAACGCAGTAGAGTACAATAGATATATGCACAGGTTCAGAAAATACATTGCGTGCTTTTGAAATTTGATTCCATTTCTCTATATCTTAGGAGCTGTACAAACTGGAGTAATTTCATTAACTTGTCTTTAATTCAGATTGTTCAATATTAAAGTGTGGAATAGGGAAAATTATAATACCTGTAGCTTGAAGTTGCTACATCACACACACACTTGTGTGTGTGTGTGTGTGTGTGTGAGAGTGTGAGTGTATGTGTAATTTTTTTACTTACACTCTGTATACTTGGAAATGTGCAGTGTCATGGGGTTGGCAGACAAGTAAGATACAGTCCTTGTTCACAGGTGTCATGAAGTATATAAGAGGCAAATTACCCTAATATACTCAACACACTGTTACGAACTCTAAAGAGGAGCTGTTCATAAGTGTGTGGGGAAGGGTTATGGCTAATTCCACAAGAAGGGTGACAAAGTAGAGTTAATTGAAGAGAAGATGTAAGAAGAATTCTGAATCTGGAAATATGGTGAATAAAAATGTATAGTCCTGTATGTATGTAGTCCTGCAAAGTTGGAATAAAAATTTGCAGGCATGGAAGACCATGGAAAATCCTGAAAGGGAAGAGTTATCTATCAAAATCATATCTTAAATCTTAAAGGACATCTTGTTTAATAGATGGTAAATTTAATGCAATAAATAACAGAGAAGACTTCAAGGGTTCAAAGAAAGACTCAACATGAAAGGATGCATTTTATAAGGATCTGGTGCTGCATTTACTCTCAAGTGTTACAATCCATGATTCCAAGGGTGTCATTTGTTTCAAAGTTAAAACAGAGTTGAATAGTTTCTAACGCAAAAATCAAACAGAATATGAGGTTTTGATGGAATGGCCTACTTTCTTATTCACACAAAGTAGTCATGTCAATTGGTCATGAACTAGAAGTCGTCCATGTTGACATTATGAGATAGGAATATAAAATTTAGAAATACAATAACAAGTAAGAAATATGGCAATAAATTAAAAGTAATTGGATTATATTACCAATTTAAAGTGGGAAAGAAAGAGAAAATGATGCTAAGTGCTACTGCTTTTGGTGACTTGTGAGAGAGGGGAAAGGTAGTTCATAATTATATTTATTCAGATAAAAAGACCAGACTGGGAAATTTTCTTAATTTATGATAGTTGAAAGAAAAAGATAATACATTCAATTTTGATAGGACAATTTTTGAAAGCCTTTTGGATGTCTGGCTAGAAATATCCAGTGTTTCTTAATTTAGATCTTCTTTCTATCCCCAGAATTTTTGAAGAAAACTGGGTAAACCTACACATTAGAAGTCATGGTCATATGGGGAGACATTGAAATCGGAAAGATGGATGAGATTGTCTAGAAAAATGTGTTTAAGGAGAAGAGATCGAGAATATATAACAACCACCATGCTACCAGCCCTACTGCATAACCTAGAGAAAGGCTATGGCAAAGGAACCCAGAAATGGAACAGCAGTTGGCTGAATTTCCTCCCTTATTTCTTACATAGGCAGAAATCCAGCAAAGAATGCTTCTTTTTTCTTTTTCAAGAGAGGGGGAGAGGATGAGAGAGAGAGAGAGAGAGGAGAGGAGAGAGAGAGAATGTATGAGAGAATTGATTTATCATTTGGTTCTGGTTACTCTGACATTCAGTTGTGGATGTTGGTATGTTGTGCTGGTGTATGAACTTAGGTCCTCACACATGCCAGGAAAGCACTCTAACAAATGATCCAGGCCCACAAAAAATGATTCCCAAATAAGAAATCAGTGTCAACAGTGTGCAACACTGCATTGACTAATGGGACTCAGATGAGCCCATTGGATTTGGAAACAAAGGTAACAATGGTACCTTTTGCCAAAGGATTTTACCAACCTGTAGTACCAAAGACCTGATATGAAGGAAGGGAAAAGATAAAAAATAGTGCTCAATATCTAGAGTTCCAACTTCACTGCTATTCATTTTCTTATGTTATTGTGATATTAGATGTGTTTTTCACATTTTGGGGATTTCCTACCAAAAATTTTTATTTTTTCCTCTCCTCTTCCTCTATCTGTTGGTATGAGGCAATAACCCAGATCACTAAGACTATATTGTGACGTATTATACTAACATAAACCATGTGTCTGATAATGTTAGAATCTTGAATTATGTCCAAAAAAGTCCCCAAACTATAATTCAAACATTCTAGTGTTCTTCAAATGAAAGGTGAAGTGTAAAATGAGGGTCATATTATTTTTCTCATCTGGATTAGTAATGAAGGGTATGGAAATACAAACTGATCTGTTTCTTACTATTTAAAGCAACTGGGTTTAGATGGGTAAAGAATTTGACACAGTTACTCTAAAACAAAGCTTCCTTTAATTCACCTCAATTATAATAGTGTTATTCAAATAAAATATAGAAGTCACTGAAATCCAGAGGTAGGGAGCAATTTAGAATATGCGTTATAAGATTACAAAACAATAAGTTGGTTGGACATTTGAAATTATTACTTTTTAAATTTTTTTCCACTTTAGAGAAAACTAATTTTCCTTCCTTCCTACCTTTCTTTTATTTTTACTTTTCTTATCATTTTTATTTTTGAGATAAGAACAGTGAGAAAGAGAGATGGACAGACAGACAAAATCAATTTTTATTGAATTTTTCACATGGCTTTCGTTGCTCTAACACTTAGCTGTATATGTGGTGCTGGGGTTTGAACCCGTGTACTTGTGCAAGCTGACAAGTTCCATAATGGCCAACCCACCGCTTCAGCCCCTTATCTTTTTTTTACCAAGGATTGAACCTAGGAGTGGTTAACCACTGAGCCACATTCCCAGCCCACATTTTTTTCCTTGAGAGAGAGTCTTGCTGTGTTATTTTGGACCTCAATAAGTTGTTGTCTCTGGCTTTGAACTTCAGGTCCTCCTCCCTCAGCCTGGGAAACTAATTTGTTAAGTTAGAGAAAGTCATTAAAAAATTTATGGGCCATGCCATTTATATCAAATTACCTATTATTCAGGCCTGGGACATGCAATTTTATATGTTCAAATGTTTGTAAAACACAAAGGCATTACTTCCCTATTGGAAATCATGAATACAGATGACTTACCAAAAATACAATTTATTATTTATTATTATTCTCAGAGAGTTGGTTCAGAGCAATAAATTAATAAGCATCAAACAGTTTTTGAAATTGGTGGAGGAGAAAACATACTCCACCTGTAGCTAAAAATAATTTTTTTTCTAGACAGGATTGTTGATTCTAAACATTTTGAAGATGAACAAAATGATGATGAAATAAACTTAGTTTTTTTTTTTTTTTTTTAAGAGAGAAGGCCAGTGAGAGAGAGAAAAACAGAGAGAATCAACTTTTATTGAGTTTTTCACATGGCTTTCGTTGCTCTGACACTTAGTTGTGTATGTGGGTGCTGGGGTTTGAACCGTGTACTTGCGCATGCCAGGCAAGCGCCGTAACCGCCGAGCCACTGCTCCAGACCAAATAACTTAGTTTTGATAGAACCTATAGCTCAAGACCAATGTCAAACACAGTACCTACGTTATCTACAGTTCCTTAAATGACAGATGTTAGCCTGCTCTGAATGTTTCATTCAGTTTTGCCAGAAAAAATGAAATCTTCTCTCCTTATACTATTAATAATTTTGTCTCTTTAATATACATCTAAAATTTAGTTTTAATTTACCTACAATAGATTTTTTCCTGTAGTGGTTTATTGTTGTTCTACTTTATAATCAACCCTCCACCTATCTACACTTTATACAAAAAAAATGTTGATTACATTATCCAATTTAATGTTGAACTACTGTACATAAAAATGTGTTTGCAGATGCTTATATATTAACTTTACTGTGATAAGGAATGATAACATACAATTTTCAAATAATAATAAAATAAAAGATTTCCTGTAAATTCCATGTAGGCAATTAGTCCTCACAGATATTGTTGAATTTTTGCTGAATCCTTATCTATGAAGGCATACTGTGGTTATAATTTCCAACAGAATAGTTCAGTTGATATTTTCATTTATGTAATGAGTATTATGAAAATTAATCAATGAAAATATATGTCTTACATGGTATTTCAGATAAATATAATCATTCATTATGTGGTCTATTGTGTCTGATCTTTTTCACATGGCATAGACTTTTTTTTTCTTTCTTTTTTTTAAGTGAGAGGTACAGTGAGAAAGAGAGAATCAAATTTTTTATTTAGTTTTTCATGTGGCTTTCATTGCTCCTACACTTCATTGTGTATGCAGTGCTGGGGTTTGAACCTGGGTCCTCACACATCCCAGGCAAGCACAGTAACCTCTGAGCAACCATTCCAGCCCCAATGGCATAGTTTTGTGAGGTTCAGCCATGTTGTATCACATATCTGTACTCCAATCATATCTAGTGCTTGATAGTATTGTGTGGATATTTACATACTTTCCTTCTCCATCTGTTGATGGACATTTGGATAATTTCTACTTATTGGTGTGTTAGGTATAATGATTATTTTTCCTGCACTCTTCTTCAAATAAAGTAAATCTTCACACTGTAACATATCTGCTATGTGTCAAGTTCTGTTCCAGCAATCAGAAAACATTTAAATACTATGTAGCAGGAGAGTGACATAGAAGCAATACTGAGAAAATACCACAAGCTCCCCCTCTTCTGAGATACTGGAATCTTTGACAAATTGCTTGGTCAATTTCTATGTTGCACATCTATGATTGTACAACTCCTTAATAAAAAAAAATAAAGAAGAATGGAGAGAACTATTGGAAAAATATAATTGATAAATATTTCAAAAAATTACAGACACAGAACCATAAATGCCATAATTTCTAAGAACATCAAGCACAAACACACACATTAAACACACACACACAAAACACACATTTACAACATACACACATTCATGCACAGATACATACACATATGTACACACACATATCCACATAAGACACATATACATAAATTCACAGACACACATAGAGAAATACACACACCATACACAGAAACACATGCACACACATTTAAAAACAGATATGAACATAAATGCACACAGATGGACACACAATACCCATTTACATACAAGCACATGCTTACATACACACAAACGCATAAGTACAGAAAAACATGCATATGGACACTTTCGTGCTCATACATCACTCTGGAAAATTATATGAAAATATTGAAAGACAGAAACAAGAAAATGTCTTTAAATGTCTATTATACTATGGGATAAGTATAACAGCATCCTTATTGTTGAAACATGAAATTCAGAGGACCAAGGACAGACAGGTTGAATGCATAAAAAAAGAATTCAAAGAAATAGTATTTGGTACACATGGAAAACATTTCAAAATGAAGGGAATAGGGAACCTAAATAGGCCTATATCTTTTTTAATTTTTAATTTTGTTTTAATTTTTATTAAGGGATTGACTTATTCTACAATCATAAATCCATATAAACAATATGATATGCATTTGGTTCTAAACCAGAATTACCCCCACATCACCCACACCTCAGTCTCTTGATTCTCCTACATTTTGTTCCTACAACTGATATACAGGTCTAGACTGTGAATTTTCCAGAATTAAATGATTCTTGGAGGGGGACTAAGGAGTATGCTACATTGTCGACTGTCTCCCTAGATTCTTCCATGTTCTCCTTCTTTCTCCTCTCCCTTTTCTTTCTCCCATCCCCACATCCCTGTAACATATCTACGGTTCCTCTAGATTATGTGTTGCTATACTTTTGCTAGGTCTAATATATCAGTTTGACAAACTTTCACCCAAACCAGGGTCCATTGCCATCCATTTAACTTCAGAGTCCACAATATCTCTTCCCATATCTAAGTAGAACTCCAATGTACATATACATAGCACAGTTTTTGGATCTATTCATCCAGTGAGGGGCATCTGTGTTGGTTCTACAATTCAGGTATTGTAAATGGAGCTGCTATGGACATAGATTTTGCCGTGTCGATGGAATATGCTGATTCTAACTCCTCTGGGAAAATACCCCAAAGAGGGATCGCTGGAACATATGGTGGATCCATCCCTAATTTTTTGAGGATTCTTCACACTGCTTTCCAGAGTGGCTGTACCAGTCTGCAGTCCCGCCAACACTGTGCTAATGTTCCTATCTCCCTGCAACCCCTCAGCACCTGTTACTGTTTACATTCTTTAACTTTACCAATCTGACTGGAGTGAGGTGAAATCTTAAAGTGGTTTTGATTTCCATATTTCTGATTACTAGTGATTTTGAACGCTTTCTCGTATACTCATTGGCTTGCTCATTTTCCGCTGTTCAGAAGTTTCTGTTTAGCTCTCTGGCCCATTTGCTGATTGGATTGTTTGTGTTTTTAGTATTAAATTTTTTTGAGTCCTTTTTAATTTTGGATATTAGTCCCCTGTCAGAGGAATCACAGGCCATGATTATCTTTCATTCTGTAGGTTCTTTCTTGATATTTTTGACCAATTCCTTGCCTGAGCAAAAGCTTTTTAGTTTAATAACATTCCACTCATTGACTATGGTGATTGCTACCATTTCATTGTTGATTTTGTTGATTTTTTTCCATTGCTTCCTTTAGTGAGATTTTATAGGGATCTGTCAATTTTATTTTTTCAAAGAAACAACTTTGTTTTGTCAATTCTTTTTACTGTTTTTCTCAATTTCATCGAATTCAGTTGTGATTTTTTATTATTTCCTGTCTTCTGCTGGCTTTTGGCTTAAATTGTTCTTCCTTTTGTAGGGTTTGGGATGGAGCTAAGGTATTTATTCAAGATCTCTCCTGGTTCTTAATGTAGGCACTCAGTGCTATAAATTTTCCCCTTAAGAATATTTTCATGCTGTCCCAGAGACTTCAATATGTGATGTCTTCTCATTCTCTTCCAAGGATATCTTAATTTCGGCTCTCATGTCTTCTTGGATCCATTCTTCATTTCATAGATTGTTTTTCAATCTCCATGGATATGTGTTTCCTATTGTAATTTTTGCTGTTAATTGCTAGGTTCATGGCTTCATGGTCTGATAGGATGCATACAATAATATCTACTTTGTTATATTTGCCAAGATTTCCTTTGTAAATTAAATTATGATCTGTTTTGGAGAAGGATCCATGTATTGTTGATGAAAAAGTAAATTCAGCTAATTTGGGGTGGAATATTATATAGCTGTCTGTTAAGTGTATTTGATTTATGGAGTTGTTTAGGCTGGAGACGTCTTTATTGCTCTTTTTTTTTTTTGGATCTGTTTATTGGTGATACAGGAATAGTGAAGCCTCATTTTGCTGCATCTTTTGGATCTAGGCATCAGGACTTGGATCTGGAACCTGGTGGGGTTGTTGAAACTAAGTGGAAGGGGTGCTTAGCTGGGTCCTGGGTTCCAGGAGATTCCACACAGGCCAGAGTAGTTCTGCCTATGTGTCACATTGGGGCCTCGGATTGCTGGTGGTAGGGATGGGTTCAATATAACTGGACCTGGAGGGAATTCATGATGAGTATGCAGGGTCTGGGTGTGTTCTCAGGATGTGCTGTGTTCCTGCTGGTGCCAGGGACAGAGTCCTAGCCTGCATACCAGTATGGCAGGTTCTGGGCATGAAGCCCTCTGTGGTGTCCTGCACACTTGCTCTGGCCAGGGCCAGGATGGGTTCCTGGGCCTGTATGACTGTGGGGCAGGGTACAGGTACAGGGTCTTCAGGGGTGGGGGTAGTCTGCATTCTAGCCAGGGGGTTCAGGCCAGGACGCCCTTGTGGGTGTCTTATGTGCCTGCCAAAGACACGGCTATAGGCATTGGCCTAGGTGGGTGGGTTCTAAGTGCAGGGTTCTCAGGGGTGTCCTCAATAGGCCTATATATGATACACATTAAAATAATAACAATCATTTTCCAAACTTGAAAATACATAGCTCAGATGGGTTTGCTGGTACTATACATTTAAGGAACAAATTATGGCAATTCTCCACTATCTCTTCTGGAAAACAGAACCATAGGGAATTTTTCCTGGCTAATTATATGATGTCAATATTATTCTATTATGAAAAATGGACAATGATACTAAAATAAAACTTCAGATTTACATGTCTCATGAAAATGGATGTAAAAATCTTCAACAAAATAATAAATTATATCCAACAATGTATAAAATGGATTATGCCTCACAACCAAGTGGCACTTATCTCAGGTGCACAAAGCTGCCATGGCATTGAAAAATCAACATATATATCACACCATTGGGGTAAAGAAGCTACATTATGTCATCAGTAGTTTAATAAAATGCTTTTGAAAAAACAAAATGCCCATTCATGTTTAAAAAGCTCAGCAAACAAAGAATAGCAGACCAACTTCCTCAGTTAATAAATAGTATTTACAGAAACCCTAGAGCTGACATGAATTATACCTATTCATGGAACTCTAAGCTTTCCCAATAACGTGAAAAATAAAACAAGGGTCTCTCTTTTTTATGTTGCTTTGAAACATTGTACTGGAAATCCTAGCTAATGCTAGACTAGAAAAGGAATTAAAGGTACCCAACTTGAGTAGAAAGATAAAATGTCTTAATTTGCAGATGACTTGATTTTGGAAAAAACAAAGTATCCACATTAAAAACTCTTGGACATGAAAAACAATTTTACCAAGTCTGCAGGCGACAAGTTTAATATATGTTAGCTACTGAATGTTTTCTTCCCTCCAAAATCATATCTTGAAATCTTAATCCCCAAAATGATAGTACAGAAGGTGGGGACTTGCACAGATGAGGATTAGTGCCTCTATAAAAGGACTTCTCAACCCCTCTGCAATGTGAGGACAAAAAGAGAATGTGATCACCTTTGTACCAGAAACAGGCACTCATCAGATACCAAATCTTCTAGCATCTTGATCTCAGCCACCAGAATCAAATTTCTGTTGCTTATAAGCCAGTCTATGTTTGTAGAGGAAATTAAGTGAAGGTAGAGTGTTACGTGCATGTTATTAGCCTGAACTAATACAATATAGGAAAATCAAAGAGTTTTTCTATATATCAGTCATGAACAGATGGATTTTAAAAGTAAAAACATACTGCCATTTACATTAGAAACCCTACAAATAAAATATTTATAAATATAACAAAATATGTACAATACCTATATGAAGAAAACTATAAAGCTTTGATGACAGATATCAAATGAGAACTAAATAAATGAAAAGATAGAACATGTCCGTGGATAACTGTACTTAATAATGTCAGGATATCAGTTGTTTCCAATTTGTTCTATGAAATAAATATAATCCCAATAAAAATCCTAGTTAGTGATTTTGTAAATACTGATAAACTGATTCTAAAATGTGTAGTTCAAAGATGCAGCTTATTCAAATTAATACAGAAAGAGAAGAACCAAGAAGACTGTCAGCACCCAATCTCAAGACTTACTTTAAAAAACATAATAGTCAAGCGTGTGGTTTTCGCAAAATTATAGATATATATGTTAGTGGAACAAAATAGAGATACCAGAAAGAGATCCACATAAATACAGCCAAGTGATCATTGTCAAGGAGGAAAAGCAACACAATGAAGCAAAAATACTTTGAGAACAGGTAATGATGAAAAAATTTAATATTCATTGGCAAAAAAGAATAGAGACAGATCTAACATCTTCAAAAAATTAACTCAAAATGAATTATGAACCTAAGTTATAAAGCAAAAACAACAACAAAAAATCCTATAAGGTAAAAAAGAAAGTCCAAATGAATTTAGGTATGCTGATAACATTTTTAGACACAACAATGAAGTCTTAATCTAAGCAATAAATAATTGATATTAGGATTAATATTAAAACCATGCAAGACAATGTAAAAATAATGAAAAAGCAAGTCACAGTCAGGGTAAAAATATTGGCAGAAGATATATCTGATAAGAAATTTTACTCCAAACATAAAAATAATTCTGAGATTTCAACAATAAGAAATTGAACAATTGCTTAAAACATGGGGAAAAGATATGAAGAGAAATGTTACCAAAGAAAATAGCAAATTAGTTTATGAAAATATCATATGTCACCACAAATTAAACTATTATTTCACATGTCCTAGAACAGGTAATACCCAAAGCACTGACAACACTAATAAATGCTGTAAGGGAATATGGAAAACAGGAATTCACATTCATTGCTTGTGGCGATGCAAAATTATACATCCATTGTGGAAAAAACAATTGGCAGTTTCTTATAAAACTAAGTATGCTGTTATCACACAGCCAACAATGGCTGTCCTTGGCATTTATTCAAAGAGTTGAAAGTTTATATCTTCTTAAAAACCTGCAAAGAATTGTTTGAAGCAGCTTCATTTATAATTTCCAAAACTTGAAAGTAACTAAGATATACTTCTTAAGATGAATGAATACACAGAATGTGGAATTTTAAGACAATTCAGTACTACTCAAAACTTTTAAAAATGAGCTATCAATCCATGAAAATACATGGAGGAAAAAAATGTCTATTACTAAGTGAAAGAAGTCAGTAAGGAAAGATGACATACTATATTATTTCAAATCGATGGCATTATAGAAAAGTCAAAACTATGGAGAAAGGGAAAATTCAGTGGTTTACAGTGATGTTGGTATTGGAACATGGGGGAAATGAGGTTTAATGGGTGCAGCAGAGAGGAGTTTTAATTATTTTGTATAATATTCCAGTGATATGTGTATGTGATTATACATTTGTAAGTATAATACTTCAGTGACATGTGTATGTCATTATACATTTGTAAATCTCATGAGATATATAACATCAGCAGCAAACTCTGATGAAAACTATCAGCTACTGTTGAAAATGATTCATCAGCATAGAGTCACTATTGCAACAGATGAATTACTGGGGTGCAGGATTTTGACAGTGGGGGATGTTGTACTTATGTTAGGACAATTGGAATATGGAAACATGCTGTACTTTATGCTTAATTTTGCTGAAAACTTAAAAGTACTCTAAAATAAATCATTAATTTTAAAAATAAGGAAAACATTTCATGTAAAATTCAGAATTAATTCACAACCCAATTATCAGGTAGAAGGAATATTAAACCAGAAATAAATATGGATTGAAACAGTGAAATGAAAAACACCAAAAATGGTATATATGGGTATAAAATAAGATTTTTCTGATTTTTAACTGACCTAAAAGAATGATGACAATGTAAAGAAAAATAGTAACAAGTATTTTATGTTTATAGCCTATGTAAATGTAAAATATGACAGCACTATAGCTTAAGAAAGTGGAGGCAATATTTGAGAATATGCTGCTATAAAGTCCTTTCACTACAGGAGATGTAGAATAGTATTGAGGTAAATTCTGATAAATTAAATAATTATATTGCAAAAACCCAGGACAACTCTTAATTTTCTGAAAATATAATGAGACAATAGAGTAGACAAAAATAGCATGATAAATATATACATTTAATCAAGGAGCAAAAGAGAAAGAACAAAGAATGAATGAACAAATTGAAAAGAGCAAGATGGTAGATTTTAATTTAACCATATCAATCATCTCTTTACATTAACATAGCAGGTTATAATGTAAGGATTATATGATTGATTGTTTTTAAAAAGAAAGCAATACACAACTAATTAGATGCAAAAAAATCCTTAGTTTATAAAGATACAACTAGCTTAATAGCAAAAAGATGGGAAAATAAAATAAATAAGAAAATATGAATCAAAACATAATTGATGTAGCTTTATTAATATGAGACAAAATAGATATCACAACAAAGAATATCAATAACGGGACATTACATTCATGATAAAGTTGATTCTCAAAGGTGATAAATTAATCCTAATTATGTAATCACTGAATGACAGGACTTCAAAATGCAAGAGAGAAACTTAAAGGAAGACAAAAGAGATTAAAAACAACTCTGAGTTATAATGAGAGTTCAACAGTTCTTTATCTGTAATTGATAGACTAGTAGAAAATCAGAAAAGACATATGAGCACTTAAAATCACTATTACATAAGCATATGTAGGGTAATTTTTACATCACTGTACCCTACAATTGCAGAATTGATACTCTTTGAATTTAATATGCCTAACCTACGGAGCACATAATTCAGCAACACACTACACTATAGAGTATCAATTGCTGACCCTTAGAATCACAAGGAACTGGATTTGTGGTTTTCTGCTGCTGCCAAGCATTGCAAAAAAAGCATTATGCTGCAAATTACTAAACTAGGAGAATTTCAAAATGCAAAATTTGCAGTATAATTTATAAGCTGTGTATCGCTTCAAGACCATTGCACAGTTGAAAAATCATAACTTGAACTATATTAAGTTGGGGAATATATGTAAGTATGAATTAGACACACACATATTTTAAGAAAAATTTATTTGACATCCAGTAGGACCAGTTAGATAATGTCTTGAACAAGACACTTTCAATAAACCTTCTTTTCTATGTAATGTGCAACTTATTAGTATGCACATTTAAAAGTAAATGTCAGCAATTAAGCTACAGGGAATAAAATATCTCTAAAATATTAACAAAAACTAAAATGTAATTTGGGGATAGTATGCCTTTTTACCCTTACCAGATAACTAGTGATCACATTTAAGCTTTTATTCTATTAAGAACACCGCTCATTATTACATGTTTATACTCATTGTTTCATAATCATCTTATAAATAAAAATGTAATATATTTTGTTCATTTTGACATCATTCTGTACATTCTATTTAAAATGATAGTTAGAGCTGTTTTGTGAAGATGGCCACTTTGTGCCAGCATTTTTATTTCAACAAACAGAATACTTAATGCAACTAGTCACGTGAATGTTGTATTCAGTTTTATGCAAATGAAAGTATCTGTGCTACAACCTTTTGAAACATTATCTCTAAATATTAATGAAGTTAAAATGACTTCTATTAACTAGGGATATTACACCATGGTTCAGCTGATGTATACATTTTTTATTTATTTGCTTCTCTTTATGATATAAGACTTTGACCATAGATTTTGAATATTGTGTGCAATTTCAGACCAAAGCAGCTTTATGTGAAAGATGAATTCATATAAGGTAGCCTTATAATGAATGCTCTAAACCACTCTAAGCCTGGTAATGAGAAGTCCTACTTTCTTCCCTGTCTCTTGAGAACTCATTAAGATAGCAAACATGTTTTAGAGAAACCCAAATCATATGCAGAACACACTAACCCTTGTATCAAGAAGATTCACTTGCAGAGAAAAAATACTGTAACTGTTTAGTTAGGAAGTGGCATTAGAGATGCATTTAAGTATAGTGGTTCTTTCCACTAGGACTGCCAATTCCTGGTACTGGATTTGGGTCTTAGTTAATCAATTCCCTATGTTGGTCCTTAATGATGTGTATCTCATTACAGAACAGCGCACAGACTGCTAGGCTATGAGGAGATTTATTGACGAATAGTGAAGCAAAAAGCAGCTACAATTGAAATTTGGTGAATAGTGTGAAGGAAACACAGTCCAGACATTGATTCACATTTATTTTAATTGCAAAATGAATATATCATCATCCTAAGTGTTTCAAACATACTTAAGTTTTATATACATTAAAGTCTCTAAGTGGAATAGAGAAATAAAATATTCAAACTCAAATAGGATTTATTGATGCTTTCATTAATCAAAAAGTGTATCTGCCAATAAATTAGTTGATTCATCCAGTGGCAAGAGTATTTAAATTGTATTCAGAACCTAAATCTTAGTTTTATAAGTCATAATATCAGGACATGCCTATAAAGATTAATAATAATGACTTTATGGTAATTACACAGGGTATTTAACGTAAGAAATTTGAAAGCATAGAAACTCTTACTCAAATAATATGTAAATGTGTTCATACAAGTGTTGAACACATAAGGTAACGTACTTTAAAGTTTTTAATACATCAAACCCAATTGACTAAATATGTTTATATTTATATCCATTTCATACTTCATTTAGTAATTTATATATATATTTAGAATTTCATACATTTAATAAGTGTAAAGTCTTATATAGTAAAGCATTTCTGAATAACTCAAAAGATTATTATTTTCCATAAATCAGAATGGACAAAAGGAAAAAAATTCCAGTGAGGTTTAGAGTTTACATGGCACATAATTAATTGTTTTTAACTAAATATAAGCTACCCTTGAGGGGGGAGGCAATTTTTAATAAATGCACTCATTCAGGAAGAGATAATATGGAGAACTTGAGAAAAAAAGTGATGCCTATCCACCTATTATATTCAGCAGAAATTCTGCAAAATGCGATACAGATGTATGAAACACATTATACACACATCTATGCAGCTGGTAACTGAATGCAGTTGAATGGGTGAATATAAATTTTATCACCTCAAGAATTATGGAACTGTCATATGGCATAAATGCTAAAGACCTCTGAAAATATGAACTTCAATAAAATCAATAAGAACACTGACAAAAATGGTTAAGAGTGGATATAAATTAAAAGGAAGAAGATGACAGATTAGATGAAGAGTACACTTTCCAACAGTTCCTCAACTAAAGATTTAAAGTGAGAAGACTGCTCCTCAGTGAGGTAGGTGACTAAGTGAATTCACTGAAGTTCAACACTGGACAGCAAAATAAAATAGAGACACAGAAAGCTGTAAACTTAGAATGCAAGAAATAATAAATTACTGAAGCAACAGTCTACTGCAGTAGGGAGGAGGAGCACAGAGAGTGAAACCCAGCAGATAAATTCAGTTTGGGGAAACCTACAGAATAGAGTGGGAAGCTAATGCCAATCCAGAAATAGTGAGGGATATTGCTGAGTGAAAAGAAACTAAATTCAGTTGTCTGAGGGGTAGGGAATACAAACAGAATAAGCACCACAGTGATAGGAGCCATTTTTGAAGTGGCCATGTGGTAGTAAGCAGAAGCCAGAGATAGTGAATTCATAAAGGAAGCTGCCAGCCTGAAAAACAATTTCCTATTGTTGGCCCAGAGTATATCTGGACAAGTGTGATTGAAATGGTACGGAGAGAAGATTGTACCTACAGCAACACAGGCTGGGGATACTAATGAAAGAAAGTTCATTTTTTGCTGACACCTCACCAAGCATCTGGGCTGATGTGCATCAGACATTTGTGTCTGTGCTTCACAACAGATCCTGGACAATTCATAACCATGGATATGCAATATGGGAAAAATGCTAAGATTCCAACTCCACAACCTAAACTGAAAATTACGTTAGTCCCCTGAATCTCAATATTACGGCAGAGATTGGCATCTCCCAAGCAAGAGCAGGGCATGGAGCAAATCTCAAGAACCCATCAACAGAATTCCAAGGATCAATCAAGACCAAACTCTAGGTACTAGAACTTTTAATTTAGAATCCTGCAGTAGCCCCACTATGGAAATACACTAGTTGTCAACTCTCCCCATTCTTTCCCATGCTCTTTCCCATCTCTCAGAAAACTGAGAGACGCTATAACCAGCTCTGGCTCCTAGCCACACTAGTAATGTGGAGAGAAACACAAAGATATGAGACTTAGTCCCCAGACCTTGACAAGAGTGTTACAGTGTCTCCCAAAATAAAGCATAAAGAATGAAACATCAGCATAAGCAACAAACATTCATGCTTGCCAACAGCTTTGATCACATCAGTGGGAGCAAGTCGCTTTTTTTTTTCATTCCAGGGATGCAAGGGGTTCAATATATGCAAGTCTATTAATGTGATTCATCAATCACACAAATAGAATTAAATGCCAAAACCACATGATCATCTTAATTGATGCAGAAAAGGCCTTTGATAATATCCAACATTCATTCATGTTCAAAACGCTGGAGAAGTTAGCAATCAAAGGAAATTACCTTAGTAAAAGCCATTTATGACAAACCCAGAGCCAATATTATACTAAATGAAGAAAAACTGAAAGCATTCCCACTAAATTCAGAAACAAGACAATTCTCATCTTTTCTATTCTACATAGTCCTCAAAAACCCTAGATAGAGCAATCAGGCAAGAGAAGGAAATAAAAATGATACAAATAGGAAAAAAAAAAGTTAAACTGGCTCTATTTGCTGATATGATCATACACCTAGAAGACCAAAACAAAGAAACAAACTCAACAAGAAGACCTCTAGAGCTTATAAATGAATTTAGCAAAGTTTCAGGATACATGATCAACAACCATAAAATAATAGCTTTCCTATACTCCAATGGTGATTTGGCCAGGGAAGAAATCAGGAAAATTATCTCATTCTCAATAACCTCAAAAAAATTAAAATACCTGGGAATTAATCTAACATATAATATAAAAGAACTTTACAATGAAAATTACACAACATTGAAAAAAGAAATTGAAGAAGAATTGAGAAGATGAAAGGACATCCCATGTTCTAGGATAGGTAGAATAAATATAGTTAAAATGGCCATTCAGCCAAAAGAGCTATACAGATTTAATATAATCCCTATCAAGATACCAATGACATTTTTCACAGATATAGAAAAATCAATTCTCAAATTTGGAAGAATAAGATTCCCCAAGAATAGCCAAATCAATACTATGTAAAAGGAGTGAAGCAGGAGGTATCACAATACCTGACCAGAAATTATACTATAGAACCAGCACAACAAAATCAACATGGTATTAGTATCAAAACAGACATGAAGACCAGTGTAATACATTAGAAGAGACAGAGACAAAGCCACAAATCTTTAACCATCTGATATTTGACAGAAGGGGCAAAAATGTAGCTAGGAAAAAAAATCATGTCCAACAAACTGTGCTGGATAAAGTGGAGAGCCATATGCAGAAAAATGAAATTAGATCCTTATCTCTCACCCCACACAAAAAATAAATTGAAATAGATCAAAGTCCCAGGAATTAAAGCAGCTACCACACAAATGTTAGAAGAAAAAACAGGATTAACACTCCACCATATAGGTGTAGGCACTGACTTCCTTAATAAGATTCTCCTAGCACAAGGATTAAAGCCAAGAATCTACGAGTGGAATGCCATTGAATTAAAAAGCTTCTGCACAGCTAAGGAATTATTCAAGAATGTGAAGAAAGAGTCTACACAATGGGAGAAAATCATGGCCAGCTACTCTTCTGACATGGGGTTAACATTCAGAATATGCAAAGAACTCAAAAAACTTAAGAACAAAAACACATTCAATCCAATCAATAAATGGGCTAAAGAACTAAACAGAAACTTCTCAACAAAAGAAATACAGATGGCCAATAAATATATGAGAAAAAAGTTCAATATCTCTAGCAATCAGAGAGATGCAAATCAAAACTACCCTAAAATTTCACCTCACTCCAGTCAGAATGGCAAAGATCAAGAGTACAACAACAGATATTGGAGAGGTTGTGGGGAGAAATGAACACTTGTACACTATTGGTGGAACTGCAAACTAATACAGCCACTCTGGAAAGCTATATGGAGACTCTTCAAAAAACTAGGGATGGAACCACCTTATGACCCAACCATTCCAACTCCTGCGTCTTTTCCCAGAAGATATAAAATCAGCATATTACAGTGACAGTTACATCAATATGTATAGTAGTACAATTCAGAATAACTAAACTATGAAATCAACCCAGATGCCCTTCACTGGATGAATGATCCAAAAACTATATATATATATATATATATA
Source organism: Aplodontia rufa (assembly GCA_004027875.1). Classification (NCBI taxonomy): domain Eukaryota; kingdom Metazoa; phylum Chordata; class Mammalia; order Rodentia; family Aplodontiidae; genus Aplodontia; species Aplodontia rufa. The sequence continues at coordinate 24 of PVKS010031354.1, read as the reverse complement.
TATATATATATACACACATATATA
>PVKS010031353.1:0-15784 GCA_004027875.1 Aplodontia rufa | reverse complement strand
GATCCTAATCAGCACAAAAAGGGCTGATTATTCTTATTTTATAAGCAGGAATAAAGCAAAGGAAAAACATCTATAACAGACCTAACGTCTTATGTATTCTATTTTGCAAATCTGAGTAAATCTTCTGTGCTAACTTTGTCAGCTGTGGAATAGAGAATGTCATTTGGGATTCCATAGCTTAATTATGCTGATAGAGCAGTTTTATAAATCATGCTAGGAGTAATGGACAGTCCCTTGAGAACAGTGAACTAGGAGCCATAAAATGTGTGTTCTGGACTCGGTTACTTATCTTCTACTTCTGTCAGTATGAATAAGCCAAATGATGTCTTGAGCCTCAGCCTGCCCAAGTCTAAATGGAAAGACGGAAAGAGTTGCCCCATCCACTGATATTAGAACATTATTATCCAAATCAAAATCAGGACACACACTCAAGGGATGACCAGACAGAAGCTCTGAAACTGAAACTGAACAAAATCCAGGTGACATGCCAGAGGTGCAAAGAGTTCAATATGGTTATTTCTTTGTACACTGTCATGTGCTCCACAAAGTATAATTATTATAAATAAGATGATTGATTATATTATTCATATCCTTCAGGTTGGTGGTAACAAAGAAATTGGGGGAATAGGCCAATGCGATACATATCATCAAGGCTTACTCTACCCAGGAGTTAAGTGAAACCCACACTTTTAGATGTAGAAGATCACTGTCCAACGTGATTGTTATGGTTTAGATATGAAGTGTCCCCCAAAAGCTCCTGTGTGAGACAAAGCAAGAAAGCTTAGAGCATTAATCCACTGACAGGGATTAGCTGGGTGGTGACTATAGGCAGGTAGCGTGTGGCTAGAGGATGTGAGTCCCTGGGGGCATGCCTTTGAATTACATATTTTGTCTTTGTTGGGTAAAGCTCTGTCTTTGCTTCCTGGTGCAATGTCCCCAATTGCTTTCCTCCACCAAAATCTTCAGCCCCGTTGTCTGCTGCACCTCAAGCCTGGAAGAATGGAGCCTGCTGTCTATGCACTGAGACCTCTGAAACCATAAGCCCCCAAATCAACTTCCTCCTCTAATTGTTCTTGTCAGATCTTTTGGTTGCCGCAGAGAAAAAGATGACTAAAAATGGTAAGATATCGGAAAAGCAAGGTAACAGCCCAAGATCGCACCCAAGCTGGGACCTGAATCTAGACGTTGGTTCTAGTTCAGGCACTGGGATAGTAGAAGAAGGAAAGGTAGCCATTTCACACTTAGCAACACTTAAGGAGCTAGAGACAAAAGGCAAGGAAAACTAAATACTGAGTAACTTAGTGGAAAACAGTTTCGTTTACAAAATATGCTGAGAAAAGCATTAGGACAAGCGCCTAATGCGCCTAATGCAAAAGGAATTCATAGTCATTCCGAATCCTGCAGTTTCTAATCTAAGAGCATCCTCAGGAGGGAAGACTTAATGGAATGCAGGAAGCTTATCAAAAGAGAAGGAGAATGAGCAAACATTTACGATGCTCCTTCCTCTTAAGCAAACTGAAGAAAAGGTACAAGCATTTCTATGGCAGCGCTTCTAACTTAGAGGCTGCAATTCCTGCTTCTTCTTCTAGTTGTTGTTGTCATTATTATTATTTGTCAGGGCCTGCACATGCTAAGCATATGCTTTGCCACTGAGCTACAGCCTCAGCCATATAATTATTTATTAATAATGATATTCATGTATCTTGAAGCTCTTAGCCTTTAAATTAGGACTTAACTAGTCCTCTTAACTAGGACTGCTGAAGAATCACACCAACCTCAGACCCATCACACCCTAAAATTAAGCCCCCATTTTAATATTTTGAAGCACTTTGAGGAAACAAACTTGAAGTTAAGGGTATGAATTCTTGAAACATTAATAAGTCCATTTTTGAAAATTGAAAACTTCTGGAATCCCAGAAACTCAGGAGACTGAGGCAGGAGGATCGCAAGTTTGAGGACAGCCTCAGCAACTTAGTGAGACCCTGTCTCAAATTAAAATAAAAAAGGGGATAGGGATGTTGCTCAGTGGTAAAGTGCCCCTGGGTTTAATCCCTAGCACTAAAAAGAAAAAAGAAACTGAAAATTTTTTGTATCAATAGTAAGAACGCTGCTGGATAGTGGGTTCCAAAACTTGGACAAAAAGCATGCTAGATGATCTTTCTATAATTCCAGAAAAGGAGGAGAACTAATACCCTGAAAGCTGTTGGTTGAAAGGGATCCAATGAAGTAAAAGGAAATTGGAACGAGTAACATCAGAACATACAGCACATCTAGAATTCAATAAACTAAAAGTCAGTTAACCTCCTGAAGCTTAGTGATTCTTTTCATTTTCTATTTTCACCTATGTGTCTCCTTTGTACTCCGCTATTCCTCTGATGTTTTAATGGCATCATTGTTTTTAAAGATGGGGAGAGAGAGAGTATCAATTTTATTTATTTTTTTCATCCGGCTTTTGTTTCTCTGGCACTTAGTTGTGTGCATGGTGCAGAGGTTTGAACCTGGGTCCTAATGCATGCCAGGCAAGCGCTGTAACCGCTGAGCCAATGCTCCAGCTGCATGATGGCATCATTAATGTATGTACAAGACATATTGTAATTTAGAAAGGAATCACTTAAAGATTTTATTGTATTTATAATTAACATACCCCAAATAAAGCAGACTAAGAGATATTTTTAAAGTATTTTAAGTGGCATTTTTTGTTGTTGTTTTTGGCAACTCATGCTAGGCAACAAACTAAAGTAGAAGAACGTTTTAAATTATTTTTAGTGTTTTTATTTTAGGGTTTTTTTTACCTTTGTAGTACTGCAGATGGAACCCAAGGGAACTCTATCACTGACCTGTATCCCCAGTCTTTTATTTTGTGATGGGGTCTTGCTAAATTGACAAGGCTGGCCTAGCTTGGGATCCTCCTGCCTCAGCTTCCCAAGTCATTGGGATTAGAGGTGTCCTAGTCCAAAAATGATCTGATAGGACAGGCTTTAATCATAATTGCGGTTCATGTAAACCAATATATTATTATCTGAAAGTCAATTCCAAAGCACATTATAATCTAACACCTATTGATTTTGTAAATGCCTTGTGGAGGTTTTAAAAGCATTAGGTTTTAAATACTAAGATAATCTATTAAAATAGTCTTTCCATTTATTTATAAAACATGCTGATAGAAACCTGAAAAAGAAACCACGAAGAATGCATTCTCTCAATACCACATGGATAACCCAGTTCAATACCACAGGATAACCCAGAGGGACCTTGTGGGAAATTCTTCAAGAACTTCCCTACTGAATGCCATCTTGCCTTACTCAGCCTGAAGGACACAGATTGGTACATGATCTATTCCTGTCCTTTGTTTTTCCCAAAATGAGTATTTTTTTTTTGTACCAGGGATTAAACCCAAGGGGGCTTAACCATATCACCAGCTTTTTTATTTTTTTTTATTTTGAGACAGGGTCTCACTAAGTTAGTGAGGCTGGCTTTGAACTTATTATCCTCCTGCCTCAGTCTCCCAATCAGGTGCGGTTACAGGCTTGCACCACCACACCCAGCACTGGAATGTATATTTTTTAAAATAGGAATGAACAAACTTTCACAAATCCATTTGTCTGCAGAGTCAGCCAAAATGTACCTCTTGAAAAATTATGATCACAGCAAGTTTTGGAAAAATCTGTCTCACCCTCAGCCCAAAGTAAGAGAAAAAATACACACTACTTCCTAATACCCTCATTTTAACAATGATAGTGGGGCTTGGGATGTAGCTCAGTGGCAGAGTGCTAACCTAGCATGTGTAAGGTACTAGGTTAAATCTTTAGCACTGCATAAAAATAAATAAATAAAGGTATTCTGTTCATCTACAATGAACAAAAACATGAGGATACTAAGATCTATAAAAACAGATATGGAATACTTTGTATTTTATATCCTACTCACCCCATCACTCTCCATCATTATTCTATAACAACTAGGGGGGAGTCAAAGAACAGTGGGAGAACACCCAGGGTTCAGTCCCAGTACCAAAAATAAAAAAGAAGAAAAGTGCCTAAAGAAAGCTATTTTCAAGTTGTCCTTAGATATTTTTTCCCAGTGAAAACCCAAGCCAAGCCAAGCATGGTGGTACACACCTATAATCTCAACAACTCCAGCAGGTGAGGCAGGCCGATCACAGGTTCAAAGCCAGCCTCAGCAACTTAGTGAGGTAACTTAGTGAGACCCTGTCTAAAAATAAAAGGGCTGGGGGTATTGCTCAGTGGTTAAGCACCCCAGGTTTCAATTCACAGTACCAGAAAAATAAAAATAAATACAAAATTCAAAAGTACAAAATTTTCTGGAGTCTCAAATTCCTAATGACTCTCAGGTTGTTATTGGGAACATAAAAATTATTACTTTACTATAACTGCTTTGCTTGTGTGGGAGCCTGACAATATTCTCTCTTGTAACTTGGATTTTTTTTTTATTATTTTTTGAACAACCTTACACGATTTTAACAAAATAATATAAAATGTGTATAAAATGTGTAAATATTCTGGATATTGCAATTATCTCCAGGAGTGCCCCCCCCAATTACCCTCCCTTATCCATCCCTTCCCTTTCCCTTTATAATTCTAAAAAAAAGTACAAGACAAAAACACCAATATCTCTAACATTTGCCGAAAGCCCACTCTAAAAGGCCATTTTAGATATGTGAGGAATAATCTAAAATTAATCCTGTTTTTCTTTTTTTTGTTGTTGTTGCTGTTTTGTTTTTAATCAAAAGTTAGTCCTGGGGTTGGAGTGGTGGCTTGGTTGGTGGTTATGGCGCTTGCCCGGCATGCACAAGTATACAGGTTCAAATCCCAGCACCCATGTACATAACTAAGTGTCAGAGCAACAAGGGCCATGTGAAAAACTAAATAAAATTTATTCTCTTTGTCTCTCTCTCTCTCTCTCTCACTGTCCTTCTCTCTTTAAAAAAAAATAAAGTTAGTCCTGGGGGTGTAGCTCAGTGGTAGAGCACATTCTTCGCATGCATATGGCCTGGGGTTCAATCCCCAGCACCAAAAGTAAAGAAATAAATGAAAATAAAAATTAAAGTATTAATCTTGTGTTGTGTTCTCTTATTATTTTTTTTTCCTTCAGTCTTGAGGATCAAACCCAGGGCCTAGTGCATGCTAGGCAAATGCTCTACAACTGAGCTACATCTTCACCCCTCTACTACTGAAAATTATAAGCGTGCGTTTTTGTGATTGGACATATTTAGAGTTTAAATTTACCTGATGAATTTTATGAAAATCAGGGTGAATAAATATAAATTAAGAATGTAGACGTATGTGGCATAATGTGTACGTGTGTACATATTTTTGCTTTTTCATCCTAGGTTTTCATTGGTTAAGGAGTTGCCGCAAAAGGAATACTAAGGAATAGGATGGGGCATTTATAAAGAAACTTTTTTTCTAAATAACTAATGATAACTAAATTCACAGTGGAAAATCAGGGGCAAAGAATGAAAAGGAAAAAGAATTTATGAACTTGAAATCTTGTATTAATTTTCAAATAAATTATATCCTTACATCAGTTCATTAATGTGCACATACTACTTTTTCAGACCTTACAAAATTGCTGGTTGGATCCCAAGGGCTGGGAAATACCTGAACACTTCCGCAGGTGAGGCAAATAAAATCAACGTATGTTGATCAAGATGCTTGGGGTCTGGAAATTTCCTTCCAAAGGCTGTATTTGGAAACTGTAATAGCACATGCATATGGTGAAGCGCTGCAACTTCTATAGTGGAGGCACATCTGGAGTGGGGGGCACTGAGGCAATAAGCAACATCTTGGTACTTTCTGCATGTCACCACAGATAGGAAGTTCAGGTTCCGTTAGGAGGCAGGCTAGGTGTGGTCTCAAACGTTTGACACACCAGACCACAACACCATTTCTGCTTTCACGAACTGAGTGCAATTAAAAGCTTCTAGTCTTTCTGTCCAGTTGTTTTTGCAACTTGGACCTAAAGAAATACCTCTTAAAGAAAAAAAACATATGCCAATAAGTAAGAATTAAACTCAAGGTTTCGTTTGAGTATATTATGCTTCTATTTCTAGTTTGAAACACTATTTTTTGCAAGGGATGGGGAGAGGCAAGTGGTCAAGACTGGCACTTAGATCTTGTAGATCATCTCAAGAGATGAAGACATATCACAAACTAAACCAATCGTTCCATGGGTGCCAGGCAACAGTGAAAGAAGGAGTACCTGCTGTCTAGGAACTCGCTGTACCAGAAAATATCATTCAAGTAATCTTCTATCCCTAAGTAAAATTGTCAATTTGTACATATTTGTAGGATTTGTAGCTGGTATATGATAACCAACATAGGCACACTTCACTGAGTGAATAAAATCAATGATATCAGTGAAAACACTGACAAAAGACCAGGGTCAAATCCTAACAGAACCCCCTAAGGCTGTACGGCCGTGTAACCCCCTCCCCCTCATTTTTTTTTGTACCAGGGATTGAATCCAGAGGCACTTAACCACTGAGCAACATTCCCAGCTCTTTTTATTTTTTATTTTTTTTAATTTTGAGACAGGGTCTCGCTAAGTTGCTTAAGGCCTGCTAAGTTGCTGAGCCTGGCCTTGAACTTGTGATCCTCCTGCCTCAGCCTCCCAAACCACTGGTATAATAGGCATGTACCACTGCACCCAGCTGATCAACGTCTCTTTGAATGTGACTTCACTGTACTGAGAAATGAGAATGTTGATACCATCCACCATGCGGAATGGTTGCTGGCACATCACATACTAGGCTCATACAAGCAGGCCCTGAATAAATGGAAGATATCATTTGATAAAAACCCAAGGAATATTTGATTATAACAAAAATACTAGAAATACTAGCTCTGAAAGTTAAAAGAAAATTTCAACACCTGCTTCATTGGCAAGGTGTTTATTATTAGGCTAACAAGAAACAGAATTTTGAGCTGAGTACAGTGGCACATGCCTATAATCCCAGTGACTCAGGAAATCAAGGCAGGAGGATCACAAGTTTTGCAGCCAGCCTGGGCAGTTAACTTAGTGAGATCCTGTCTTGAAATAAAAGATTTAAAGGGCTGGGGATATGGCTCTGGAATAAAGTGTTCCTACTTTCAATCCCCAGGCCTAGGGGTCAGGGGGTAGGGAGGGTGGATTTTCAAAAGGGGTTGGAATTTACCACACATTTATATGGCTGCATTTATTATATACAATTTAAACCTCAATAAAGTTGATGTGATAAGAGAAAGTTTGTAATATATGAGCTTTGTTACATCTCCAACTGTAAAATTCCATTACTTTCCAAAATCCAGTGATTTGCCCCAGGTCACAAGCCATGCCAGATCACCACCTTTAGTTTACTATACCACATCCAAACTACTGAGAAAACTTTGAACACATTATGATTACATTTACACTTAATTCTTTTTGAAGGTATAAACATTTATAAACTGATAGTCTATGATTTGCTTTCAATGAACTATGCTTATAGATTATCTGTACAGACAATTAAAAGAAAATGTTAGAGCCGGGTGTGGTGGCACACACCTGTAATACCAGCAGCTCAGGAGGCTGACGTAAGAGGATCTCAAGTTCAAAGCCAACCTTAGCAAGTTAGTGAGGCCCTAAGCAAGTTAGTAAGACCCTAACTCAAAATAAAAAATAAAAGGGCTGGGGATGTGGCTCAGTGGTAAAGAGGCCCTGGTTCAATACACTCAGTACCAAAAAAAAAGTTACAACATGCAGTCAAATGGAAACATTGTCATAGGACTTTTCTTTTCGGTGAAAAAAGCAGGTCATAAAACAGAATGGTTCAATATTTATTAAAATGCATATATTGAAGGAAAATGTTTTATGAAGAAAATTTTGAAAGTTATTAAGCATTAGTGAACTGTGTATCAGGTGGGACAGTACAAGCCTGTAATTTGTGATTCAGGAGGCAGAGGCAGGAGGATCCCAAGTTCAAGGCCAGCCCTAGCAACCTACCATCAACTTATTTCCAAACCTTAGACGAGAGAAAATTTTATTGTATCTGGTAACTACATATTCCATTCATTTCTTTATTCAGTAGACTCAGTAGCTTTCATATTTTCTTGACTAATCCACTATAAAAATTACATTTTTGTGTCAGGCATAGTGGTGCATGCCTGTATTTCCAGAGGCTTGGGAGGCTGTGACAAGAGGATCACAAGTTCAAGGCCAGCCTCAGCAACTTAGGCCCTCCTCAATACAGGGAGACCCTGTTTCAAAATAAAAAGTAAAAAAGGGCTTGGGATGTAGCTCAGTGGTTGTGTGCCTGTGAGTTCAATCCCAGTAGTAATGTAAAAAAAATAAATTGCAATATTACAACTAGAAAAATAACGGTGACAAGAGTAGGGAAAGTTACTAGTAGTTTAGGTCTCTATAAGATAGAGGCTATAATCAGGAGGCTCACATACAAATTTAAAACAGCTCTTTGATAACAGATACCTAGGTCCTGAGAGTATTGGGCTAGGAAGATAACTTTGCCCAGCACAGCTGCTGCCCACTTCATAGGAAGCCTTCATTCTCTCATTTGCAAAAATATAAATATTAAGCTCTTCCACCTGTAGTATAAACACGCCAACATTACAAGCCAAAAACATTTTGTAGGGGCTGAAAATGTAGCCCTAGAAGATTAAATGATTCCAATTTTATTTAAATTTTTAAAAGTTCACAGATACTACTAGACTGAAATAAAATATTACAGGCTGAGGATGTAGCTCAGAGACAAACTACTTCCTTAGCATGTGAGAGGCCCTAGGTTCTATTCCTAGCATGTCCCTCCCCCAAATACTGCCAACTCAAATGACATATTACTTGAATTGTATTAGATAGATATCTCTGGCTAATAGAATTATAGGAGACTTTTACTTTTTCATACTCTTAATGTGTATTTTTCAGTTTTTCTGAAGTAATTCCCATCATTTATAATTAGACAAAGAGTATAGCAAAACAATTTTTTGGCTGTTATCACCAACTCTATTTCGTAGTGCCTCTATAGCTACAATTCATTAACCAATGAGAATATGTGACAGAAAAACAGTAATAGCTACATACTCACACTGTGTACATATATACAATTTTTGTTTAAACACCCTAATTCTTGTGGGCTTTATCATATAGCTTTAAACCCAAAGAGATCACCTCATGTGTTTCGCTCATACACATGTCCATTCACAAAAAAAATGCAAACTTAAAAACGTAGAGAAGTTATGCCCTTTTTGAATTAAAAAAAAAAACTAGCCATAACACAAGACAATTCATTTCAGATTATTGTGGACAAGGCTAAAAGGATAGAATAAACCAAGGTGTGTCTAAAGACATTGGTGTTCTCCCCTTATTCGTAGACCATATGCCTGTTCAAAAAAATCCAAATTATAAGAGGGGGAGAAAAAAAATCCCATCAGGCTCTCATACAAACACCGAACAAGCCATTGCGCAGAGATATCATTTTAATGATCACACTGATGACCCGAAAGGCCTCAGGAATTGTGAACAATGAAAAGATGTCAGAAAATTCCTTTACACAATATTTGTGGTTTGGCAATAGCATTGTCTTGGTTTCACATGGAAGAAATCAATAAGTATAATTTGATATTCTTTCTTTCCCTTCTTTGTGGGGAAAAATGCCATAAATTGCAAGTGTTTTCTTGCAAGGTCTATGGCAAGATAGTTTACTTTTTGAATCATTTGGGATCTTTACTTCCAAGGACTTCCATAGAGTAGTGCAAACTGTTAATCTCAGAAATGGAAAAGCCCATCTTCATTCTTTTCAAAAGGAAAAAGCAATATGAACGTCACACTCTGTCCTTTTGGGCAACAAATAAAACTACAAGAACCTTTAGGGATGTTGAATTTTCAGGAATTAGTGAAATTCTCAAAGTTATTTTTAAGAAAGAAATCTCTGAGGGCTGGAGCAGCGGCTCAGCAGTTGGAGCACTTACCTGGCATGCACGAGGACCCAGGTTTGAACCCCAGCACCACACACACACAATTAAGTGTCAGAGAAACAAAGACCAGATGGAAAAATAGATAAAATTGTTACTCTCTCTTATTTTCTCCCTCTCTCTTAAAAAAAGAAAGAAATTTCTGAAAAACAGCTAATTGTCAATTTTCAATAGAAATGTGCTAGTGCTTTCACCCTTGAAAACATCTAGTGACACATTTATACAGCAAATGATTTGCACACTACAAACTATACTGAAAGTCATCTGTCATTTAACCTCAAGGAAACATGGTCATGTCCTTACCTAAAGACTGGTAGAGTTCTGTCATTTTGGGATGGTCCCAGCAAGTTGTTTGGGTCTCGTGGCTAAAACACAAAATAAAAAAGAAAGACTTTAGAATTTACAATGGGCAATAGGAAAAAAGGGGGGAACGGGGAGCAAGATAGTTTACTTTTGAATCATTTGGGATATTTACTCCCAAGGACTTCCAAAGAATAGTGTAGACTGTTAATGTCACAAATAGAAAAGCCCATCTTCATTTTTTAAAGGAAAAAAGAAACATGAATGTCATTTGGCTCCAGAATGTTCCTTTCTTTGCACCCGCAAATCAACAGCACTTCTGTTATAATAAGTGGACCTTGTTACGTAATCAATAATCAAAGATGAGAATTTTTTCACCCATTCAAACTGGAATATATAGAAAGGACACTAGCAAATGATTGCTATTCAACTCTGTCAAGAGAGATATGGATATTAGTCCCATAGCTATAAATCACCTCACTTCTCACTCGCTTTCACTGCCCCTGACCCTTTTCCATTACTCTTCCTTCTCCATATCCAGATCTCATTTCTGTGACACTTGTATTCCATTTCAGTGTAAGGTATGTCTAGCACCCAACTAATATATCATACCTTCCTGCTTCCCATTACTTTTAGAATGCCTTTTTAACTCAGTACTGTATACACAACTCCACCTCTTCCTATATTTACTTGGGCCTGAATGAAGCATTCACAGTTCTCCATTTCTTGGGAGTATGGTTGCCTGCTATCAGCTCCTGCCACAAAAGGAACAAAACACCTTTGTTCCCCATTCAATTACATGAGTAAACCCAGGAGAGATAACTACATATACTTTTCCTTACTTTGGCCCATCTACATAAATCACCATATCATCATATTTCCAGTTTCAGGGATCACATGAGGAGCTGTGATAAAGTAAAATGCAGCTTTGAACAATATTTTAGTACTCAATATGCAGAGCCTATTCATAATCTGTTGTGGGGAGGGTGGGGATAGAGAGAAAAATGGCTAAAATTGGGGCACTTCGAGGGGACTAAACTAAAAAGTATTGAGAACTCACACAAAAAGAGGAATTAGGAGAGGGAACGATGTCACAGGGCCTCTGCATAGGTTTTAGACTTTAGGGCTCTGCACCCTACAGGCTGTGAAATTTGAGGTAAGCCTGCTCACCAGGGAGAGTTAAAGGAATACTACTTGACATAGGAAATTGACTGGCACATTTTGGTGCTCAGTATGTGGTTGTTTTTATTATCATGTGACCTCCAAATTACTGTATATTAAAGGAAACCCTGTATTAGTTGATTATAATACAGATATGAATCCAACTGCAGTAAGCCAGTCAAACTTAAGAAAGACCCTTCCTAGAGAGAGAGAAAAAACAAAACAGTTACTTGTAATACCTCTGTTTTAAAAAATAAAAATAAAAAGGGAGGAAAAACTTCAAGAGGTGTCATGAATATAATCACAAATTGCACAATGACAAATGGAAATTACGCAAACTGTACCACTTCAAAGACCATCCCTGTGATATTTACCAGTCAATGTTGAACGGCCAAGGCTAGTGAAATCAATTTGCAAGAAAATGTTCATTTGTGAAGGGCTGTCTCACTCTCGTCTAAATATGTTCATTTCTGTTTTACTTTTTTTTTTTTTTTTTTTTTTTTAAGAAAGAGGGACAGTGAGAGAGACAGAGAAAGAGAGAAACAACTTTATTTAGTTTTTCACATGGCCTTAGTTGCTCCAACATTCAGTTGTGTACGTGGTGCTGGGGTTTGAACCCGGGTCCTCGTGCTTGCCAGGCAAGCGCCGAAACCGCTGAGCCACCGCTCCAGCCCTCTGTTTTACTTTTCTGCAGAGAAAATTCACATTTGAGGAATGCCAACCGGGGCTTATTAGTTGAGGGAATGTAACAGAGTGACATGGAAGTGTTAAGGAGTAAGAAGAGCAAGAGATGCGGTCCATGCTTTGGGGAGTATTAGGAAACCCCACAACCAAGCCGGTTTTTAGGATTTAGAGAAGGGGTAGGCGGGACTGGTACTTTATATGCACAGCACAAGGAGGCTGCAGCTTGCAGCTTTGTGGGAAAAGTGTTGCTTGTTCTCTGGCGTTTTTTGCTTGGAAAGTGATGGGGTACCAATTCTGTACACAGGTGCAGATAAAGGAAAGGTTACCTTTTATTGAAACCACCCTAAATTCAGGCCTTCCCCATATCCAAAGGCATCCAGACATGAGCACCAGGCAGGGAAGAAGGGAGAAGAGGTGAAATACACCTGTGTTCACATGTAAGGGCCCTTACTAGGCACACTGAGTAAAAATAATATCCCATCCCCAGGATATTTGGAGGACTGTAGCATCTTCAATGGATCTGGAGAAAACTATTTGGCTGAGCTGATAAACTGACCAGACAGAGACAGAGAATCACCCTGAAAACCCACCATCTAGAATGGACTTCAAGTCAGAGGAATATGACAAAGAAAAACTTGCACCAATGCAATCGTAAAAGAAATAAGAAACATGCATAAAATTTAGAAGAGAATCCAGGTACAAGAGAGTTAATGGGAGCTTCGTGTAGCACCTCATCTGTGAAAAAGATCTCACAGCTGTCCATTTACCTACATGTCTATCTTTTAAATGAATTTATTTTGTAGGTTAAAAATCATGAAAAAGGTTTTAGAAATTATTTTCAATCCATGATTAATAAAAGTGAAATTTCCTTTGCTGGAAGACATAAGAAATTGTCAGCCCCCAATCCCATCATTTATTTGTATGTTGCGACGTAGTCCTTGATAGGTATTATTCTACCAATTACCTGTGATTCTGAGGAATGTGAAAAACACAGCCAAATGAACTCCTTAAATAATTCCAAAAACCAACCTTTTTGCACTTTCTTCCCCTTCAACACACACCCCGTTTATTTTTAAGCAATGCAGAGTAACCTGAAAAACAGATTTTGACTTTACCTTTGCAGTCTTAGTTTCACTTCAACTGCAAACCAGTACTAAAAGAAAGAAATGAGCACCAAGTGGAAAGAAGAATGGGTGTGACTAATCCACAAAAACTAGAAAAATAATCTTTTAATCATTTAATGCTAAAAATGGTCGGCAACATAAATGAAAAGACTCCAAGTATTTTGGCAACTATATGATGAACCAAATACTCACTTCATTGTATGTAAGTGTTTTCTACCTGTGGTGAATGCAAAGTCCTAAGGGGATATATTGAACCCCCTCAAATAGACAAAGATAAATAAGAACTGGATGAAATGGTAAGCCCAAATCTACATAACTCACATCTATATTCTACCTCTCAGAACAAACTGATATACTTTTTTTTTTTTGGCTTGTGATCAATACAGTTTTACAGCTGTATTTCTTACTCGGTGCCTGTCTTCAAAAACAGAGAATTCTCAATAACTGTAAGAGATAGCTCACCTTTATCTGGAACGCACAGACAATATAGAAAAATATGCTGTGCACTCCACTTTCCACTTCAGAAACACACTCCTCACATACCATGCCCAATCAAAAAGGAGAATCTGAAACCCTATTCACATGTTAATGGGTACATCTTTGTTCAGCCTTGCCGAGAACAGTGATGTTCAACACAGATCACAAGTCAGTATGTACATTAACACAGAGATTGGCTTCATAAATAACCCTTAAAACACTCTTCAAATCTTTACAAAATACATTGATTTTGTTCCCACTGGTTCCAAAGCCTGGCATCAAATATGCCTCTCTGAGTAGTCTTCAAGCTAAGATTTCCCTTCTTTTTCTTTTTATTTGTACAAAACACAATGATCTCTTTTTTCCTTTTATTTGAGACTGTGAGAGGAATCTAATGCAAATTAAAATATATAATCATTGGCTATGACAAAAGACCCCAGCAACATGTACTTGTCAATAATAAGAAATTAAAGCATTACTCTACCGAGCACAGGGCTGACCCAATTTCCTACCATACAATTTAAATTTTCTCTCACCTTCTTTAGTTTCAAGTGGTGTGCAAGGTTATTATAACCACCTCAGAGCTGTTCCTGCTGTCAGTGCTGGAATAATCAGACTTATTGGAAAAGCCTTTTTAGTTTCTTAAAAACAAACATTGAACACTTATAGAAAGTAACAAATATCTACTGCTCTCACTGGGGAAATGGCAGTTGCCTAATTAAAATAAGATTTCTTCTGCCATCACTGTTATTTGGTGCTGAAAATATTCTAAACAGTTGCCTTAAAAATATATTTCCACTACTTCCCAGGGAGGAAACTAATCGCTATGCGATATGAAAAGGTAACATTCTCTTGTGATTTGCAAAGGATTAGAGTTTGGTTTCATATATAATCTGGAGTCCACTGATGCACACACACAAATGATTTCCCTTTAATCTGGGGATCAGACTCTCTTTCTAGAGGAACCTTGGCATTTGCATGCTGAATTGTTGAACTTGGCTTGCATTGCTGAAATACTGTCAGGTTGGGGATGGGAGAATATACTTAAAAGTTTCTGCTACTGTGGGGAGGGGGCTCAGACGGATGGGTGTCAGTCTAAGTATCAGAAACTTCCCACTTCTTGTTCCCTGGATATTTAACACTTTAATTGTTAGACTCAAGCTAGAGCAAAGATGACTGCCTTAGTGGCTGTCCCAGCTGTTACTTGTCTTCTTTCTATTTGTTTTCAAGGTTTACCTCCCACCCACCCTCAACTTTGGCCAAAGCAATTTCACTTCAGGGTCGTGTCCAATCCAGACCAAACAATGATGGCTGAAACCAATTCTACCGTGATCAAGGGTCAGAGACCTTTCATACAAGCGTGTTGTTTCATTTGCTCCTCTAGCTTCTCTGGGAGCAACTGTCTCCTCCAAAGAGGTGCTTTGGAACAAGGAAATTACAAAACCTAGGCAGAAAAATAAACGTTGATGGGAGTGTGTGACAAGGAGAGATGACAGGTATAACTAGAGGGACCAAGAAGAACTTATTGGTCAAGGAAGAATACAGATTTCACTTCAAGACTTTGGTTTGCTACTGAAATCGGATGGATTTTTTTCCCATGGTGTTAAAGCATTTTATAATTAATACTATGCCTCCTTTAGGTGACTAAACCTCTTCCATTTCAGCTTCAAACTTAACTTTAAATTTAACTGAGATAAGCAACGTGTCCTGCCCTTTTCAATGCCTTAATCAGTCTGGGGAAGCCAAACTTTGTTTAAAGAGGAGCACAGACACCTGGAGAAACGTTAAAGAGGGACACACCAGAACTGACTCCACGCCCAACCCCAGAGGGCAAAAGAAGTCTAGCCAACGAGTGAAACAGAAAAACCCAAAACCCTCGATCCTCCCTTAGTTAAGTCCTTGACTTCTAGGTTTTAATTGGTTTTTCTTTACTGATTTCTCCGAGTCTTGAGGCATGCAACGAGCAGAGAAAACGTAGTGAGGGAAATGTCAGTTGGAATCCTTGGAAGAAATCAGGCATAAAGTTGACCTTTTGGCACTTACAGTGCAATGGAAGATCTCAGAGCCGCGTGC
>PVKS010031352.1:0-23501 GCA_004027875.1 Aplodontia rufa | reverse complement strand
GCCACTATCAGGCTGGAGCAGTTGCTCAGTGGTTATGGTGCTTGCCTGGCATGCATGAGTATGCAAGTTGAAACCCCAGGACCACATATACAATGAAGTCTTAAAGCACCAAAAGCCACATGAAAAACTAAATAAAATTGATTCTCAATCCCCTCCTCTCTCTTCAAAAAAAGAGAGAAAGAGAGAGAGAGAAAGAGCCATTATCTCTCCTAAATATCCATGTAGGACTGTGATTTGGTTATACTCTTTTATCAGGTGTTTAAGACCAAGTTGGCCAATATTTTCCTGCGCCTCACCTTATTCCATGTAAGACTGGCTCTAAAATAAATTAGAATTGTTGTTTGTTATTGTGTTAGAGCAGTACTCCTCTTAATAGAATAACCTGAGATAATTTGAGATAATAAGCCATCAGCTACAGTTCAGATAGGATATAATGCTGACTTCCAGGACTAATGCTGACCCCAATTAAACGGAAGAGGTTACTATAAAAGTATTTAAGTTCTAACCCTTCACTCTCACTTTCAAACTGGTAAAATTGACCTGCTTGATGTTTAAAATCAAACTTAGAGTCCAAAGTCAAGGAAATAAGAAGGCCAAGGAAAAGCATCCAATATTGTGGCCCTGGCCTTTAGAGACAACCGGGACCCAGAGAAGTATGTGACCCCTCTACTTTGCATCTCTATGTCACCTGAACTCCATCCTAGAGAACAGTAAAACCAAGTAGTGCACATGGTGCAAAATATAAGAGTCGTTGGAAAGGGAAATGTCCCTAATGCTTCAAAGGGAAGCCACATGTGGTCAGCAAGACTCCAACCCATCCTGGTGGATAACACAGCTGAGATGCTAAAGGAGCCAAGAGGCTCCTCCTGTTCCCACATGGTATCTCTAAGGAATCTCAGCTGACTCGAACAGTAGTTAAGAAAAAGTCAATTTTGACCAATATGGTCTTAAACCACATGGGGCACTCTTAACTCTGTTTTAATAATAATGATGTGTGATTGATGTTTACTTTATCTTATTGGAAAATTCACAATAAATGCCCTAAACACCCAGCAACATGAGGAGCAAATTTTGTTTGTCCAAAACTTACTTAAATAAAAACAGAAAGGGACATGTAGCCAGTTAACATGTGCCTAGGCAAGGTCTAAGGTCAGGGCATTCCGTAAGCAGGCTGACTTGCTGAAAGCAGGGGTCTTGTCAAGGCAAAAGTTCTTGTCTGGGGGTGGAAACAACCTCCCAAATACCCTGCTTCACAAACTCCCTCCAAGATAAGCTACCTTCACTTTGAAGTCCGAGGATGCTCTTCCTTATCTTTAACTGGTAGTAACATTCTCATTTGTGAATCTCAGTAAAAGTAAGCAGAGAAAGAGACTGGAGGCTTCACTATGGTGTGGCTCCCTGATTTCCTACCCTTTAAATCTATACTGTGTATGGGTCATTCTTTCTGACACAGGTTCATAGTTCATGGCCAATGATGTCCCACTTGTGCTAAGAGTTGGCTTAGGACACACAATTTCCTGCTATTTTCTTCAGCTGCTTCAAGTTCCTGCATGTTTCTTTTTTCATATAGTCCTTCCGTTTCATATAGTCTTTTGTTTGAGAAGGGGAGTGCTTATGCTCAAGGATAAAATGGTTGATGTCTATGTAGACAGTGCACACCAGGAGAATGAGAGCGTCACTGAGTAATTTTGTGAAGAGGCCAAAAAAATCATCACAATGATGAAAGTTAGGAAAAATCTCTAAGGAGGACTTGGTCTTGACCACTTTCTATGTGTGTTTTCCTTACCACTTCACCAGGATGAAACTGTATTAGATACCTGCCTCATCTCCAAGACATAATCTAATAGACCTTGGGTTATTCTCCATAGTCTGGGCATCTCCCCTGGCTACTGGATGGATACAGAAGATCTCTCGTACCAAGGTTACAGGGATGTAGTGAGACAGTGACCTCCTTTCCAAAGACATAGTCTCTGAGCGGTCCTCAGCTGTTGTTTTCTGGCTGGTCACACACAGAGTATCTGCAGTTTCTGTGTCTTTGGGGGGTTCAATATGCAAATATCCTCATTAACAAATGTTGTTATTTTTATTTGGAACTTGATGCAATGCATATCTTTCAAGACCCATAATCTAGAAGAGGAAAATCCAGGAAGGCCAATTCCCTTGCTTTGCAAAGTCAGTTAACTCAACATCTTTCACCATGTGTTTGTGTTGACTTACATTTCATGTACTTCACACACATGCATGTCCTGCCCTCCTTTAACTCTTTCTCAGAGATCATTTTTAGATATGTATCTAATTAATATTTCCTAAGCGACCCCATTTTATGATTTTGAAAGACCACCTGATATCCCAGGCTCTGTGGGATAAAGATCCGATGGTCTGGCAACATCTAGCATCCCTCAAGTGTTTGTTGACCTCCTTCCATGGTGGCCCATTCTTGATCATCTTTGGTATATTTATGACAGTCTGGCATATTTGGGGCTAGCAGTATTTGGATAGTCTGTAGTGTCATGAAGAGGAACTATTAAGAGAAGGCAGGTAACCTACAGGGTCAGTCTAGGTCTATGCTTCCTTCCCCAAACTCTTGACTGCTCAGAGGTCCTGCACCAGTCCATAATCCTCCCTGTTGCATTTTCACACTGGCAGTAGGAGAGTGTTCCAGGAGACTGGCCTTTGATCAGCATCTTAGAGTCTTTCAGCCTATTTAGGTGGTTCCTTTTCCCATAGCATGCTTCACTTGAAAGGGGATATTGTTTTATTCTGACAGACTCTGCTCCCAGCCTTAGTCGAACAACTACTGGGGTTGAGTTCTTGCACCCCCTCCAGGCAGGTTATTTTCTGTCCAGACCATGGGGAATTTCAGGAGCAAAAAGGGTAAGATCTGGGAAGTGACATAGTTTTGAGCATAAAGTATCAATTCATCCTCTGGGGGATAAACTCTTAAATATCTCATCCCTTATTACTGCTACAATAGCAATTACATTTCACCATGAGTTTTGAAAATGACCAAGAATCAAATCAAATCACAGCTTAAAGAATCACCAAATGAAGAATGATAACATACGGAGACCAGTAGGGTAGATAGCTAATAAGCTCTGGGCATAATATTAAAGGGTAAATTGCAGAGGTAATGTCAGTTTGATTGTATATAAGCATGCTGATGTAAAAGCAGATGGCATTTGAAAAAATCTAATTTTATGGTAAATTGGAAAGTGTTGATGGAGAGGATGCAATTTTTATACATTTTTAAAATTTTTTTAATTGAAATATTTATCTGTTGAACAATCATACAAATTTTAACAAAATAATATATAATATATATAGATTCTGAAAATTGGATTTACCCCCCAAGAGTGCCCCCCTAATTACCCACCTTTATCCCTCCCTTCCCCTTCAAAGTATTAGGTTGTGTAACATTACATGATATCTGGATTTAACACCTGATATTAGACCACTTCTCTTAATGGCCAGGGTCTAGTTCCAGCATCCACAGATGAGTGGAGACATTCGACCCTTGGTTCTCTAGGTTATGCTGATTTTACTCAGCATAATTTCTTCCATAGCCATCCATTTACCTTCAAAGGCTGCAATATCATTGTTTCTAATTTCTGTGTAAAATTCCACAACTTATGTATACATAGGCACACATGAGAAGTATAAATAGAGCTAAAATATTGGAAAATTGCACACACTCAAAGATGTATCTTAAGTGCATTAATGCTTGTTGAACTTCAATTTTTAGTTAATATATTTTGTGAGGATGAAACATACCTATTTTTATTGAATACTTCTGACTTCATTAATAAGGACTGTTGTTGCTGAATTATCATTTGTGAAAACTGTTCCAATTCTGTTGCCATAATTTTATTGAGTATTTGCATTGTTGCACAGTCATAAATGCATATAAAGTAAAATACACTATGCATTTGATCCTTCTATAGAATAACTCCCACATCACCAACACCCAAGTCATTTGATTCTATTATATTTCCCCCTTAGAATACACATAAATGCCACAATATTTTTAATGGAAAGTTTTCACTTTAGGAGACTGTGAGCTGAAAATATGGTTCTACATATTTAATGTAGTTCTGAATCCATTCACAATATTGCCACAAAGTTCAAGTAGCACACAACTTGTTTTATTAGGCCACCACAGCATGGATGTCCAATTCACAAAAGATTAGTAAAGGGGAGGGATACAACAAAATACCCTAAATACTGAAAAACTATTAGGAATATTTCAGAAAATAAAATACAACAAGGAATGAAAACAGATAATGGATTCTCTCAGGTTTGGTTTTTCCCTGGGAATGTAAGGTTCATTCATGCACTATAGAATCACCTCCATTACTCCTCAATCTTTGACAAATACTCAAATACCCTCTTCTCAGAGAAGCTTCCCCTAACCTATCATTTTACAAGTCCAGTACTCTAAAAGGTTATATCATATTTCCTGATGCATTAATCAGCATCCAACATTCTATAATTTTCTTATCCTATATGTTTGGGCTCCTGGGTAAAGAGACTTAAGCAGAAATGATTATGCACAGGTATATTAGGCTACGTGCAGGATTCAGTATGTGTGGAAGCAGAAGATGCAAACAGATTAGAGAAGGGATAACCAGAACGGCGACACTGTCTTAGTTTTAGTGCCCATTGAGCTTATGAAGATGAGCTGTGCCTTCTGGATTTTCCTGAGCTGTAGCAAGTGGATTGGGTCTTTAAATGCTACATTGATTAGACATTGGGATAGGCAAGGGAAGAGGCTATGACCTTGAGTACAGTGTCACCTTCCCACTGAAACAGTCAAAGACCAAGGGTTACAATGCATGGTTGTCTGCGAGCAGCACCCTCAGTAGCTGGAGTAGAGCTCCTTTCTCTCTGACAGCAGATCCAAGCATCACATCAGTGCCCAGGACACCTGTGAACTGTTTCCTATCTGGGATGAGTGCTCCCTGAGAACAAGGATTTGTATCAAGTTGTGTTGTATCCTCAGCGTCCACAAGAGGGCCTAGTTATGTTGTGCTTTCAGTTAGTTTTGATGAATGAATGAATAATTAAAACAGCCTCTGGGAAAATAATTATTCCCAGTACTTCTGGAATTCAAATAGCACATCAGTGTCGTCCACATTTACCTTTCTGGTGGATTGATTCTTTTCTACTTAAGGGTGAGTACATTTATAAATCATCTTGAACTGCTCTCACAAAACCTCATAGATAGACTTAATGGGTTAAACCATAGACATTTACTATTCACAGTTTTAGAAAACTCACTGGAGCTACCCAACGGAAGAAATTTGCACAATTTTGACCAATGAATCCACCCCAAGAATAAAACCATATTACATTTCTATACATAATAACAGAAAAATAAATGTCTAAATTTCACTATCAGAAATAGTACTTCTTTATTAATGTTACCTCATGTTGTGTAAAAATAGGGCTGAAAATGAACGAACACCCACTAAACCCAATGACATGGTGAACTCTCAGAAGTGCAGTGATGAAAATGACAAGCAACAACCTGCAATCATTTATGGCCTTGAAACTATAGCAAGGTCAAAAAGCAAAGTGACATAAATGGGTGATAACAACAACCGGAGTGATATAAAAGATTTTTTCAGACGATAAATACAACAGGGGCAATAAAAAATGTTTCAAGGCTGGGAATGCAGCTTATCAGACATGAAGACCTGGATTCCCTACCATTTAGAAAAAACCTGGCTGCTTTAATGAAATTTCTCTGTCTACTATTGTCAGCATTGTAAGAATATAGGAAATTACGTTTAAAGCCTCACCACATAATCTGGAGTAAAATAATTCTCTAACAAACTTCATTTTCAACATAATAATCTTTACCCTCTTATCAGATCCATAATCACAAGCAAGGGTTATTGGGGTTTAGAAGCCTCCTTTTGAGTGCCACCAGTCAACTTAGGACACTCCTGTCTTCTGCAGACTCTATACAAAGAAATGCTATCATTGGCTATTGAGAGCCTTAACCCAATCAGGTAGTTAATCCCCTGGTAGTATTAATTGTGTGGTAATTGTAGGCTTCTAGGGTGTGGCTGGAGGAGGTTGGTTGTCAGGGGCAGGACTTTAGGGTATATATTTTTTGTCTAGTGAGTGCAACACACACACACTCTCTGCTCCCTAATTGTGAACTATTTCCATCAGCTACACTCTTCCATGATGATATGCAGCCTCACCTTGAGCCCCAAGGAATCGAATCTGCCTTCTTTGGACTGAGACCTCTGAAAATGTGAGCTCCTAAATAAACTTTTCCTCCTAAAATTGTTGTTGTCAGTTCTTTTAGTCACAGAAACAAACAAAAAAGGTGACTAAAATAAAAGTGCAGTTCTTTTGCCTCACATTTGATTTGCCTGTGAGTTGCAATAGGTACAGCCCTGCCTAAGGGATCAGGGTGAGAACAGTCTCCAGATATGAGCTCTACTTTGTGCAAACCTTCCTCTGCCCCATCCATGTTCTACAACTCTCTGTCCTCTGAGACTGATCCATAAAGTATTGAAAAAATATAACCTTATCTCAGATTCTGGTAAATGGAGTGCAAGAAATGATGTGAAATTTAGAGGTTGAATCATTTAATAAATACTACAGAACTGTTCAAATGCCAAAAACAAGTTTGAAGTTCAAGTAGACATCCAAGTAGCTACTGTTCTCAAAATTATTTGATTGGGGAAATTGCACCCAAAATTTGACCACAGTATTGCTTAATTATTTCCCAGTTCATTCCCATCCTCCAACTTGCCTTTTACTTTTTTTATATGAGGAATTGAACTCAGGGTCACTTATCCACTAAGCCACATCCTTATTTCCTTTTTTTTTTTTTTGAGACAAGGTCTCACTAAGTAGCTGAGGCTGAATTTGAAATCACAATTCTCATTCCTCAGCCTCCCGTGTCACTGCAATTATAAGTATGTGTCATTGTGCCCAGCCCAATTTGCCTTTACTTACTTGTGTGCTACCACAAAATTTGCAAAATCTAGAACCCTTACTTTAGGCTCTGTTTAAGTGATATCAAGGAAAATAATATATGTTTTGATAATTGAAACCGTGTGTCATATGAAACAGAGCTAGATAAGAAAATTCAGGGGCTGGAGAGGTGGCTCAGCAGTAGAGCACTTGTCAGACATGCACAAGGACCTAGGTTTGATGCCCAGCACTACATACACAACTAAGTGGAAGAGAAGCAAAAAGCAGAAGAAAAAAAAATATCTTTTTCTCTCTCTCACTTTCACTCTCTCAATACAAAAAAATCAGGTTTCAAGACACATTAAAGTGCCCATTGTCATGACTTTGTCTCATCATTTCAGAAAAAGAGTAGTGATGTAAGAGTCAAGTATTCTGGGTCACCAGAAAGCCTGTCATTTTGATTTACTCTCAAAACTCAAATCCAATGCAATGACACATCACAAAAAGCCAGCTGTTCTACCTATGAGTTTTCTCTGGTGCTCAGTCATGTCTCTGTTCCTCAGGTGGTAGTTAAAGGGTTTAGTATAGAGGGGACCACAGAGTACATCACAGAAGCCATTGCAGTCTTCCTGGGGCAGTCAGTCACTGCAGAGATAATGTACACTGCAAAACTTATTCCATGTAACAAGGAGACAACAGACAGATGAGACTCACTAGTGGAAAAGGCTTTGTATTATACTTTCTTTGTGATAATGGCATTCTCAAGACAGAGGATGCAATGTGAGTGTAAGATAAAAATGATCCCAGAGAGAGGAACACCATGGAATATGAAAAATGCTACACATATCAGGACGTTATCAATGAGGGTATTGGTGACCTTGAGGACCTGAGCAAGTTCACAAAAGATGTTAGAGATCTCCAGATATGTGCAGGTGATCAGAAACAGCAACATCATTGTATTCAACAGGTATCCATGAAATTAATAAGCACAGAGACTAGAACTAGTTGGACACAAAGTGAGAGCTTCATGATGAATATCTCACAGGGTAATAAAAGGCCACACAGCAGTCATAGGCCATCAGTGCAAGGAGAAAAATTTCCATGAATGCAAACACAGTGATAAAACAGGACTGGGTGAAACAGTTTGTGTAAGTGTTGCCCTGGTCCTGTGTTTGGATGTTTACCATCATCTTTTGGAATGCGTTGGAGCCTGAATGGAAGATTTGAAAGGAGAGATTGCAGAGAAAGAAGTACCTGGGTTCTTCAGAGATTTGAGTCAGAGTTGGCATCCAGGATATTGAGCAGGTTTCCCAGGATAGTGACTAAGTAAACGGAGAGGAACAGGCTGAAGATGAGGGACTGCAGCCCCGAATCATCTGTCAATCCTAGGAGGAATTCTGAAAGGGTTGTTTTTTGTGCATTCCATATATTCAATGATTCTGATAGAAAACATGCGCAAAATATAATAAATTTTATGGGTAGCAGCAGCACTTGGGAAAATGATAGAACTACAGATGCTTGGTGCACTCCAATTTTAAGATCATAACATTCTGGGGAAGAGGGCCAGCAGTCTAATGCTCAACAAACTCTGGATAGTTTGTGTGTTTTGAAATATTGAAAACTAAATAAAAACAAAAACTTTCTCATGGGCATATTTAATTCAAATGATTATTCAGATATTTCCCTCTGAAGATGTCTCCCTCTACTCCTCTTCATTCATTTATTTCTCTCCCTTCATGTCCTTTATAAACATAAAATTTACTGAACACCAACTGTTTCCTACACTGTGCCAAGAGCACATAATGAAAGAAATTAGAAGTTATAGATTTTCAAAATTAATCCCTTCTAGTAAAAATAAAAATGTCAGAATGAAAATATGAAATCTTCTTTATAAATCAATGGTTCCCTGGCTTCGTCTTGCTTCATAATCAACTATCTATTTTCAAACAGAGAATGTGTTAATTCCTATTATCATTCCTATTTAGGGGATGAAAATAAAAATAATTTCCCGATATTCAGAGTACTTAAATTTACATGATAGCACATTTCTTCTTGTGTTGTCATGGTCCTACTAGGAGTGTCCCTGTATAACACTGTCTCTGTCTTCAGGAATGAAGAAAATTTGGTATGATAGCATTTACCATTTCAGGGTAATATTGTAATCATATACTATGAATGTAATAGAGATTCGAGAAAGTCTTTGGTGAGGGGCAGGAAATACCAATGATGTGGGAAGACAGGATGTTCTATCTGAACAATGGGAACTGCATGGTAGAAGTGATAATAAACTTGATTGTGGTCATCAGTTATCATTACAGAATATAAATATGTCTAATCATCACATTGTACACCATGAATATACTGTCATCTCATTCAGTTGTACTGCACTGAAGACAGAAGGACAAGAGTGGGGATAGTTCACGATGAGAAAAGTCTAGAACAAAAGTACCGAGCATGCTGCTGGCCTTATGAGACTCCCATACTGACATACTGACATTTCCTATTGGTTTCTTTTTTTTTCCATTACTTTTTTAGTTTCTTGCTTTAGATATTTGAGATTGAACCCAGGGATGCTTAATCACCACTTACTGAGCCATATCCCCAGCCCTTTTTGATTTTATTTTTAATTTTCAGACAGGATCTCACTAAGTTTTTAGAGCCTAATTAAATTTCTGAGGGTGGCTTTGAACTTGTGATCCTGCTGTCTCAGTCAACTTCCTACCTGTAGAATGTGTATGTGGTAATACTGTGATGTTTGGAAAACCTGGTTGTGAAATTCTAAAAGGAAGTAACATGTCTATTAAATTGGTTATTTTGATTAGAGAAAAGTATATCAGAAACTTTTATTTATAATATGCAAAATAAGTTGAAATTTAACTGGGTCGTATATTGACTATCGTATACGTTGCCCAGAAGAGTCTAATCATTTTTTTCTTTTTCTTTTTAGTTCCTCGTTAATTTTGAAAGCATAGACAGGGAAGTTATTCCTTATTAGATAAAAAACTTTTCCAATTGCATTATATTTTCAAAGTATATTTGTATTCATATTAGTGGATTTTGAGATGAAAGTATGGTTCTTCAACTTAAAAGGAAATGTAACTCAGTTATAGAATCTGCAAAAGGCAGCACTATGCAAATGTGTCCAGCCACACAGTAGCTTTGATTCTATCGACCAGTCTTTAATTGTTAGAGATGGATTACAACACTGTTGTGCATTTTGCAATCATTTACACTTAAAGACCCCAATTTTTTCATAAATTTATCTTATTATTTTACATCATATTTCTTGTTTCCATATGAATATATAATTTTAAAATTCTTACTATGATGTTTTCCTTCACTATCATAATCCCATTAACTTAAAAATATTAAAAAACATGCAAAGACAACAGTGGCATTATGAAAGATGACAGGATTTTCCCATGTATCACAAAAAGAATAGAATCTGGTAAAAAATTGGGAATATTTACCAGGTAACAATAATTAAAAAAATTCAAACATATCATGGTTAGTGAGCAGAAGCCAAAAGGCCCTATGGATTTATCTCATTTAGCAAGACAGTTCTTCTTCATTCTAGCCACTTAGGACACAATGAACTAGCAAAATCTGTGACCAAGGACATAGAGCTTCTTTTTTTGAGATACATGGGTCAACACAAAGAGTGGAACACTGTGTAGACTTACAACTGCCAACTTGGAAGATCTGAAAGTTTCAGAAAAGCCTCCAAGGGGGAGCCTAATCCAGCCACTGTTGGCTTGGAGGTGGGGGCCTTGTGATATTCTCTACATTAGCAGGAAGCAGAGTTTAGAATACTAAACTGAGATGCAGAGACCTGATTGATGATGGTTAGGCCAACTGTGGCCCAATCAGAGGGGGAGATCAGGCCAGAGCCTACTTGGCCAGATTTAAGAAAACATGGGAAGTGAAGAATTCAGGAGATGGAATATAGAGACAATCTTTGAGAATTTTTATTTCATGAATTAATAAGAGAATGAGATTGTAGCTAGAGAAGGATGAGGAATCTAGAGGCTACTTCTATCTTATTGTTAGGAAGTTCACATACATTGGGAGTGAGGACATAAGACTTCACAGGTGACCACATACCTACACTTGCTGTAACCTCTAAGTACCACATTAAGAATTAGTATCAAGACTCCCTCACTTGATTGACAAACTGACACCTGAATAGAGACACACAGATCTGCTGTAGCTTTCTGTATCTCCAGTTCTCTGATTACATCCATTCTGTCTAGCAAGGTGCAGAATTGAAACAGCATCAGAAGAGGTGACACTGTGAACTACAATAAAAATACAACCATTTAGGGCTAATTCTAAGTATGGATAAGTGAAATTTAAACACAATTTTGGATATTAAAAAGAATACTTACTAATATATCTCCTCCAACCAAATCGAATAAAGAGCAGATTCTTCACTCTGTTTTTAGAATTTTAGAATTTCACTACTTTTCATTTAAAGTTGTATAATTTATACCTTTACATACACATACACACATACACACACAGACACGCACACACACATACCACTGAATATCTTATATTTAAACTTTAGATTTTGGTTATTAAATTTGTTATAGAAAATTGCAAAGTACCATAAAAGTCATTTCCAGGGTATCTTTGTGATTATAACACAAAATATTATTTAGCAGCTGGGGATGCTGAGTCAGGAGGATTGCAAGCTCAAAGTCAGTTTCAGTAATTTACAAGGCCCTAAAAAACTTAGCGAGACCCTGTTTCAAATAAAAATTTTAAAAGGGCTGGGAAATGTGGCACAGTGACTAAGTGTCCCAAGGTTGAATCCCCACTACAAAAAAAATGGTTTGTTTCTAACCAAACTAAAATCAATTTTACCTAACAGAGATGCTACAATTAGGCAAGACAAATATACAATTGTACTGTTCAGAAAACAGAATCAAGAAAAGCTTTAATTCATGAATGAGCCTATTACTTATAGTTGGATTGGTATTACAGTTAACAGATGGGCATTTAAAAAAACTTTAAAGAAAGAGAAAAAAGTGATTCTTATCTCACATAAAACTATACAGTAATTTTAGGTGATTTCAGCTTCATTTGCAAATTGCAAGACTAAAAATCCCTATTGAGGCAACTAAGATCTTCAGTGTTAAGACCTTGAGAGAAAACAATGAAAAATTCAAGTAGGATTAAATTGAGTAACTGTGGGCATCTATTAAACATTGTAAAGCACATTCAAGAGAAGACACATTCATAAAAATTACATTTGCAATATGTACCCTACGGCAAAGGACTGCTATTCTAATTACATACATGAATATTATAAATTAAAAAGTGATAAATGTTTGATGGACATATCACACACATATTTCTCGAGAGGAATTCAATGGCCCATAATATGTTATAAGACCCATAGCCTCCCAATGGAAAAGTGTAAGTGAATGAGCAATATTTTACACACATTGAAATGTAAGACCAAATGGAAATGTTTTGGGAATGATGTGGAATCCCAAAATATCTAATGGGAAGGTTTAACACTTTGACACTAAACACAAGTGAAAAACTGTTCTACAGTCAACATGTCCACACCAAGTAGGGAACTATGTTTATAGTTGTGTGGTGTTCAATCTGAGGACACTGTCCATGCGTGCCTGTACTCTACCACTGAGCAACACCCTTAGCCCTAAAGCTATCTTTCATTTATTTGAGGAGTCATGCTAGAAAATATTTAAAATACTTGTCCAGATAGGGAAAATAGTCACCAAACTTTGTTCAATATCAGAGAAAGCTATGTATGACTAATGTAACCATATATAATATAAAAACATAATCCAAATGAAGAATTAACTTCTGAAACTCCCCAAAGGATCAGTTCTAAAGTGTAAGGATGAGACTCACAAGAAAAAATGGAATACATCATGTAATATATTTTATAAGGATGGCTACAGGGTAATTAATATGTACTTGGTTATTTATTTATTTATTTATTTATTTATTTATTTTTATACGAGAGATTGAACCAGGGGCACTTAACAACTGAGCCACATCCCCAGCCCTTTATATATTTTATTTTGAGGCAAAGTTTTACTAACTTAGGGCTTCCCTAAGCTGGCTTTGAACTTGGGATCCTCATCCCTCAGCCTCCTGAGCTGCTTGGATTACAGATGTGTGCCACTGTGTTCTGCTTAAATTTTGGATTTCTATAAAAATGACAGCTTTTCAAGGCAAAAGTGATTAAACACTGATCTCATCAAATGAATTCTTGCCTCCCTGGTTACAATGCTTCCTTCTAGGTCTTTTCTACTTTTATCTTATGAAGAGACATGGGGCTACATTTAGAACCATCCTGATGTTCCAGGAAATGCTCGTCCTCTGCCGATCCTCTTCTCCCAAACAAGTAACTTTCACCATTTATCTCATAAGTGAATCACAAGTTTTCAGGACAGGGTGTTGACATATTTTGAAGGCCACCATGCAGTCTACCTCACAGATGTGAGGGTTTAGTACATGGAAAATCCCTTACTTGATTCACACAGGAGTGAGCTCTCAGGTTGTTGTTTGTGCCATCAGGTCCAGGTATGACGATTGTATTTGCTACCACCACTTGGGGAAGAGAAGGGGACCAGTGGTAGAAAAAGGACATTTCTTAGGGAATTGGAGGAATGGAGTTCTCTCTTTGACAACATATATTTTAACTATATATATAAATCTCTCTATATATATGTTCTTGAGACCCTAGCTGGAGCAATTAGGCAAGAGAAAGAAATCAAAGGAATAAAAATAGGAAGAGAGGAAGTCAAACTCTCTCTTTTTGCTGATGACATGATCCTGTATCTGGAAGATCCAAAAAACTCCATATACATATTTTAACTATATTTTAACATGTCAGGACCAGAAGAGGCCTGGCCAGGTCTACTCCAGTTGAGGATTCTCCTCCTCTCGGTCCTGGACATGTTCATTCAGATATTGAATATTATTCTTCCTTGGGGCCTGAACCAGAAGAGGCCTAGGCTGACCCTTCAGCTGGGCAAGGGCTACTCCAGGCAGGGGATCTATCCTGTGGTGTCCTGAGCACCTGCCTACCAGGACCTAAAGAAGCCCAGATCAACAAATGGGACATTAGGTAGGTGGGGGTTGCTCCAAGTGGGGATGCTCCTCTGGTCAGTTCTGGGCAGGGGCTGGGGTCTGGATCAGAAGAGGCCAGTCCTTCAGCTGGGTGGGGGCTGCTTTGGATGGGGAGTTCTCCTGCTGTTGTCCTGATAACCTGCTGTTTAGGACCAGAAGAGGTCAGTGGTGTCCTGAGCACCTCCCAGCCAGGACCAAAAGAACTAAAATCTAGTTTTGCATGTAGTTTTCCAATATTGTACTATAGATTTTTGCATATATGTTCATCAAGCATATTGATCTGAAGTTTTCTTTCCTAATGTGTCTTTGTCAAGTTTTGTTATCAGGGTGATACTGGCTTTATACAAAGTATTTGACAGAGTTCCCTCCTTTTCTATCTCATGGAATAATCTGAGGAGACTTGGTATTACTTGTTCTTATAATTGTCTTGTAGTCCTTAGCTGAGAGTCCATCTGGTCCTGAGCACTTCTTTGTCGGAAGGCTTTTGATGGTTGCAAAAGTATCATTAGTAGAAATTGATGTGTTTTGTGTTTTCTGTTTCCTTCTTGTTCAGTTTCAGTGATTCATATGTCCCTTGGGATTCACCCCATTTTTCAACATTTTCTAGCTGTTCTGAATATAGCTTTTCAAAATAGTTTCTGATGGTCCATTGGATTTCAAAAATGTCTTCTGTGTCGCTTTTTTCTTCATCTCAGATTTTTAATAGTATGAGAATTTTCTCTCTTTATTTTTGTTAGTGTGGCTAGTGGTTTATCAATTTTCTTTATATTTTCCAAAAACAGCTATTTGTTTCAATAATAGGTGTATTTTTTTTCTTGATTTAAATTTCATTGATTTCAGTTCTGTTTTTAATTCTCTCCTGCCAACTACTGATTTTGGTGTTGATTTATTTTTCTTTTTCTTTATTGATTTTGTGTGTTTATATTCTTTTGATAAATGAGGTTAATGCTATGAAAATTCCTCCTAAAACTGAATTCATATTGTCCTACAGGATTTGATATATTGTCCCAATATTCTCATTTATGTCCATGCATTCTTTAATTTGTCCCCTGATTTCTTATGTTATCATTCACTATTCAAGAGCACATTATTTAATTTAATTATAGAGTATTTTCTATATTTTACCTTGTCATTAATTTCTAGTTTCATTCATTGTCATCTGATAGAATGCAAGGCATTTTCTCTATTTTTATGTACTTGATAAGATTGTTTTTGAGTCCTAGAATAAGATATGTTTTAGAGAGTCTTCCATGTGCCACTGAGAAGAAAGTGCATTCAGATATTGGTAGATGAAATATTTTAAAATTGTCTGCTAGGATCATTCTACTAACTGTATGGTTTAATTCTATAGAGTCTTACTTATTTTTTGTATAGATGATCTCTCCAGTGATGAAAGATTTTTGTTAAAGTCACCTAGAATTATTACATTGTGGTTGATTTGGCCTTGAAATTGAGTATGGTTTGTTTATGTATAGCAACACGCCATTGTTTGGTTTATTGACTTCTTCATTTCAAGGATTTATGCTTGATTCTTTTTCAGGATCTCTTATTTCTTTATTGAAGTGAACATTCACTTCCTATTTTACATCTTTAAATTCATTCCTTATATCATTTTTAGCTCAAGGTACAGTGTCAGCATGAATATTTTTTTATTCCTCTTCTGGCATTTCTTCCACTATGGTGTCATTGATATCTGTTATTGAAGTGTTACTTGTTGTTTGGGATGATTTGATCCCTTGCTTTTCATATTATTTGTATATCTACTCATTTTCAGAACTGTTCTGTTTTCTTCTATTACCATTTCTCATGTAAACATTTCATTTTGTGTTCAGACTTTATTATTCTTAATAATTAAAGGTGTACTTACTTCAATATAAATGATATAAAGCTAGGCTTTTTAGTTTAGTGGCATTAAACCTATGTTTAGTTAGAACTTTGAATTGAGACAAATCCAAATTTCTTTTTATCCCCAATTTAGCAGTAAATAAAACGCTCATTCGTCATTATTTCTGTGGACTGTCTTGTCTATACAATGAGATTTTTGCATCTCTCCCTGTGCGAACATTTTGGGACTACAATAATATAAAAAAAGCAAAACCCCTAAAATTATGCTGTTTGTGTTTGCCATCAGCAAGCCCTCCTTTCATCAACCATATGCATATTATGAACTGCAGATAGGTGTTTGCTTCTTAGAGAAATTAAAATGCAAGAATTTCCGCTTTTTTCTTTTCTTACTTTTTATGGCAGAGGGGGGGCAGGGGTGTTCTTTCTGCTGCTTCATGATCAGATTACCTTCAACAGTACATAGAATGTGATGTAGAAAACACAGTAGAGAGGAAAGGTATATTGGTGTGGTATTGGTCTTGGGTATAAAAACAAAAGGAGAGAAGGAAAAGACACACTTGTGGTATGTCAGATCAGAGCAAAGTCAATGCCAACTTGAGAATTTGTGAAACTGGTCATTTCCTTCATGAATCATCATAATACAAAAGGAAGACATCACACTACATGTGTGTTCCCTGCTCTACCAGCCATACTGATGAAATGCTCTTGCGTCCCTCCACTAAAATATCCAGTGAGACATCTGGGTGTTCTTGGATCAATGTCCTTTTTCTTTCCTTGCAAAGTGGCCTCCTCTTCCACTTGCAGCTATGAACAGGTAATTTGTAAACATCTACATGGGCATTGTGTCTGTCACCTTAAATTTCAGCTTAGGAGACATTTACAAATTGCAGCTCTTATCATTTTTCAAATTTCTGCATATGTCATCTTTCCTCTGCTTTCTCTATTTTGGAAATAACTCATGTGCAACATTGAACATTAATGATAGTTATCTAATCATTAATTAATGATTGTTAAGATTGTCTTGTGAAAATAATCATCATAACAACAAAGAGTTCAGGGTGTAGCTTCTCTGCTCCTGAATGGAGGTCCTATTTTGATGCTTCCTAGGTGGATGGGGAAATGAAGATCATGACAACTAGGGAAGTCTTTGTGACCGTTCTCAAGTGAATGTTTTTGGAAGGCTCCAGATGGAACCTTATTGATCTTCATTGTTTCTATTAGGACACTGGTACTCAGAGGTTACTTCAGATGATGGTAAATGGCATATTACAAATTACGATATGTTGAGTTCAAATGTACACAAATTTCTTCTTAACAATCCCTGCCTTGGACAGTGGAAAAAGCACGGCATTACAGTATTTGCCTAGACCTGTGTTCAGTTGCTAACACTGAAATGCAAAGCCAGAAGGGGTTCGTAGAGGGTGAGATCTAGACCTCTTCAGTATGAGTGTCTACAGTTTTGCAACACCAAGGTCCATGCATTGAAATCATGATTGTTAGTCTGTAATGCTACCATGAAATGGTGGAAACATTCCAAAGATCAGGGGGTAGTAGAAGGCAGTGAGGTCATTGGTAGTGAGGCCTTGAAAAAGATAGGGTAATCCTGTACTCTCCTCTCTCTCTCTTTCCATTTCCTAACTGCCTCCTCTATCACATAATCCTTCCATTATCTACTGTGCTGTCACACGCCTGCAGTGACAGAGGAGGAAACAATAAAACAAAATCTGAGCCAGGCAAATCTTTCCACTTCTTAAGTTGAGTAATCTAAAATGTTTGCTACAACAAAAGAAATCTTGCTAACACTGTAGATCTAATAAATACTTATATGATTTAGTTTCATATTTGCTAGGCAAATAGTTACACAAAAAGATGGAGATAGGCTTCATGAAACAATTAATTAGTTTTTTTTCTTTTTTTTGCTTGAAACTGAAAAGAAGTCCTGGAATCCTTTATAGAAACACCACATAGCATGTGAACAAGGCCCATGCAACATGGCTAAGCATTCACAGTGCAGAGTTCTGGGTGGAGCAAACATGGCCTCGGGGATCAGGAATCCTAGATCCTTAACTTCCAGAGTTGGTCTTCAAGGACATACACTCTTGGGATAAGATTTATAGTGAAATAGCTGGTCTAATGAGGAGCTTTGGATATTGAGCCACAGGAATACAGAGACTGCAGAATTCAGCCTGATGCCCCCTCATTCAACAATCCTGCACCAGCCAGGAAACAGTTCCTGAGCCTCCTCTTATAAATGAGCTTTCCTGAACAGGATCCACTGAGTCATTCAGTCTGATTGTGTTTCCAGAGGACACATCTTATTTCATCAGTATCTAGGTGAAATCATCCTTTTGAAGCCAACATGCCAACAAAAATCACTAAGGTAAGTCTTTGGACATGAAATTCATGTTTACATAATTCACTTATCATTCAATTCATTTTATTTCATTGTACACCCATATGAAATGAATCCTGGCCTCACTGATGGTTCCTTCATATTTTTCTCCTCAACTCTGTTAGCCAAAGGAAGTTTCAGTGCATTAACCATTCCCTGATGTTTGCATTTAACAAGCTAGGGCTTTTCTCTCATGTTTTCCTTTTAATTTGCCATTACAATGTATCTCTCTGAAAAATGAATAGTGTCCCTTGTGAGGGCTCATGGCAGTAAAGAAAGAAACCTTCAGGAAAAGTCAGTATCTGGGTATCCATTTGGAAGTACTATGCTGGGTACTTTTGTTTTATTATTTCTCACAACAAAACTTTACACAGAATTTTCTTTAAATTTGTTGAAGAAGTGGTGGATAAAATTGTATGCGTGCATACTATGTGTGCAATGGGATGGTTGGAAATATCATACATTTCAAAATAAGGACCGCAATCAAGTTAATAAAAACCCACCAAGAGGTTCCCATTACACAGATCGTCCAGGCTTCTCAGGTGGCTGATGTGTTATGTCCTGGATCATATTCACAGTCTGTGAGTTCACCATTACACCAAATGTAAGTGCTGTCAAAGATACCTGCCCCCCCCTAAAGATGAGGACCTTTGATTATGTACAGTGAATCTCCTAGCAGGACTCAGATTATCTTATAAAGTGGAGTTACCTTGTAAGATTCTGACTATCCAGACTTTTTTCTCTTTTCATATCATAGGCCTGCATTCTTGTAACTGGCCCAGATAAATATATTTTCAAGGCAAAGGACAGACTAGAGGTTTTGGTCAGGAGGAAAATATTAATATTGCAAAGCAAAACTATGAGATCTGAGTGATCATTGAGGAATGCTAGTTCTGCACCATCCAGAGACATTAGAGATTGGTCCTGTAAGGAAATGAGCAAATGAAGGAATGAGGAGAGCAGCAGCTCAACACTAACACAGGTTCATTCCACAGAAAACTGTAGAGGGAGGCCTCAATGGAGCCTGGGACCCACCTGCTACTTACAGTTGGGAGTAGATATTGAGGGAAAGTGTGGGGGTGTCAAGGTGGCATTTTTCTGGTTAAAACAGGAATTTTTGATAGGGTGAGACTTTTCCAATAAGGGTACAAGTGAATAGATTTTGAAACAGTGAGTTGAGTTTTTGCTGTATGACTCAAATGAGCAGTTTCTTGTTATTTCCCTACATCCATCATTCCAGACTCTCAAGGGATATAATGTTTTGGGTCCATGATATCATATCCTGCTGACATGGGGGTGAAGAAGGGGCCCTTACCTCAAGAATCCAGAGCAGGAACATGACTTTGACATGTCTTGTGTGGCAGTTCTGGAGATAATTGTGACTTTTTCTGGAATGAATTTTTTGAACATTTAATGAGACAAAGGAGAAAGGTAAGAATTAACATGATTAAGAGCAGGGGTGTCAAAAAAGTATAATAACCTTAAGGTCCATTGAGATATAAGCCTCTGTGAGATTCCACAGTATTTTTCCAATTCCTTCCTCAATTTATCCAGCTGTTTTGGCAGTTGCTTTATTTTAACTCAGACCAACCTGGTTTGGTTCATATAGAAATAGCATTAGTCCTGCAGGTATAAATATAAACCTCATGCTTTAGCAGTCAAAAGATCTATTAATTCTGATTAGGAAGAAGATTCCCTGGTTATAATTGAAGTAGCCATAGAGGTGATAGGAGTTACATTGCTTTAGCTGGAGGAAGGGTCTTGCAGGGAAATTTTAATGGGAGTATTGTGGTGTTCACAGTGGGTTGGGAAATAACCCACACTGTGGTTGGCATCTCAGAGAGGAGAGCTGACAAGAATGTTAGAGAAGAAGGAAATGGCATAAGAGGATAAAGGAGTGTGGAGCACAAAGTTGGGTGTTAAAATGAATGGAGACACTGAATTTGCTTTGGATGTTCCTGCCAAGAATAGGAGTTGACTATCTACGTATGAGTGGGGAATTCCATTCAGGCAGCCCCAAACAAAACAGTTTTAGCCTAGGTTTTTAATCTCAGCTGATAGGATCACGTTCTCTGAGGTCCCTACTTCTATCTGCCTACAGATAATCTATCTCCTGCCTCAATTCCCCTCTGAAGAGGTCCATGACTTCTGTCAGGGAAAAGGGGCAATGACCATTCTGGCTTCTTCATGCTGATTGTGTTCATTGGCTCTGTCAGGATAGTCAGGAAAATTTTCCAGAGGGTCTGTCTGTGGACCTTGGTAGAAGTTTGGAGGCAGCTGCATAGAGGGTCATATTTCCATGATCATCTGGCACTTAACAGTCTCTAGGCATCTCATGCATCAGGGCAATCCAGAGGTCCATGATGGTGGTTGGCAGGTGACTGGACATGGTATACATGGGGGAGGGGTCATTTTAGAACAATAAACAATGCAACAAAAAATTATTTTCTGCAAATAATTAGTAAAAAATGATCATTGTTATCAGCCAGTCTTTGAACACCCTGAAGATAGTAATAGAATCTCAGGGTGTGGTCTGACACATCACCTGTTTGTTAGTGGAGTACATTCGGGTCTTTAGAAACATTGATAGTGTTGCTGGAAGTAAATTTTTTAATTTTTTTTCCTTTTATTTTGAACAACCATACAAGTTTTTAACAAAATAATATAAAATGTGTATAGATTCTGAAGATTAGATTTACCCCCCAGGAGTGCCCCCCCAATTACCCATCCTTATCCCTCCCTTCCCTTACCCACAATATCTCTAAAAAAGTATTAGGCTGTATAACATTACACCTTATCTGGATCTAACACATGATAATAGACCACCTTTCTCAATGTCCAGGGTCTAGTTCCAGCCTCCACAGATGAGTGGAGACATTTGACCCTTAGTTCTCTGGGTTAAACTGATTGTACTAAGCATAATTTCTTCCATGGTACAGGTGTATATTTGAGTTGGGGAATGTCATCTGATTTCTGTAATGTGGCTTTTTGTTGACATTGCCTTTGTGTGAAAAGAAGAATTCATTGAGCTGTGTCACTTAGGAATCTTGGTAAATCAGGGCTTTTATGTGCCACATTGTATCTTTTAAATTGATCTGATGGACAAATATTAGAATCCAATAATCATACTGCTTTAAAACAGATTGAGTTTACCCATATAGGAGATTAGGGAAATTTGTGGATTTCAAACTGGCTTAGAACAAACTTCAGAGTCTTGTACTGTTTTATGTAATCCTTTCTTTATAATTTCCCAGTTTTATTTTATTTGTGGTACAAATGGAACAAATGTACAATTTGAGTTACATTAAAATAATCATTTTTTTCCTTTTAAGTGTCAATGTATTGCATTTAAAACACTTCCTTCAAAGTGGCAGGACACAATATCAACACACATAAATCAATAGCTTTCCTATACACTAATAATAATAGGACTAATGAAGAAGTCAGGAAATCAGTCCCATTCAAAATATCTTTGAAAAAAATAAAATAATTGGGAATTAACCTTACAAGGGAAATCAAAGATCTCTACAATGAAAATTATTGGTCATTGAAGAATGAAATCCAAGATGACTTAAGAAGATGGAAAGATGTCCCATGCTCTTGGTTAGGCAGAATTAATATAATCAAAATGGCCATTCTACCGAAAGCTTTATATAGATTTAATGCTATCCCTATAAAGATACCTATGTCATTCTTTACAGACATAGAAAAGGCCATTCTCAAATTCATTTGGAACAATAAGAAACCTAGAATTGCCAAAACACTACTAAGTAAGAAAGATGAAAAAGGTGGTTTTGCCATACCAGATTTAAAACTATACTATAGAGCTGTAGAAACAAAGAAAGCATGGTACTGCATGGTACAAGATAGGAAAGAAGACAAATGGAACAGAATAGAAGACCCTGAAACAAACCCTCAAATCTTTAAACATCTGATTTTTGACAAAGGGGGACAAAATATTACATGGAGGAGAGACAGCCTCTTCAAGAGATGGTGTTGGACAAACTGGACAGCCACCTGCAGAAAGTTGAAATTAGACCCATATCTTTCTCCTTGCATGATAATCAAATCAAAATGGATCAAGGAGCT
This sequence comes from Aplodontia rufa, assembly GCA_004027875.1. Lineage (NCBI taxonomy): Eukaryota > Metazoa > Chordata > Mammalia > Rodentia > Aplodontiidae > Aplodontia > Aplodontia rufa. Next base: position 1,123 of record PVKS010031352.1, on the reverse strand, counting down.
AGGAATTAAACCAGCTACCTTGCAACTGATGGAAGACAAATTAGGTCCAACACTTCAGCATTTGGGAGTAGGCAAAAACTTTCTCAACATGTCTCCTAAAGTGAAGGAAGTAAAGTCAAAAATTAATGAATGGGATGCCATAAAGCTAAAAATCTTTTGTACTGCCAAGGAAACAATCAAAAGAGTCAAGAGATTTCCTATGGAAATGGAGAGAATCATGGGCTATGATTCCTCTGATGGGGCCTTATATCCAGAATCTACAAAATCCTCAAAAATCTCAACTATAAAAACACAAACAACCCAATCAATAAATGGGCCAAGAGCTAAATAGAAACTTCTCAACAGAGGACATTGATCAAGCCAATGAATACACGAGAAAGTGTTCTAAATCACTTGTAATCAGAGAAATGCAAATGAAAACTACATTAAGATATCACCTTACACCAGTCAGAATGGCAAAATTGAAGAAAATAACCAATGATAGATGCTGGAGGGGTTGGGGAGAGATAGGCATGCTAACACACTGTTGGTGGAACTGCAGACTGGTACAGTCCCTCTGGAAAGCAGTCTGGAGAATCCTTAAAAAACTAGGGATGAGCCCACCATATTACCCTGCTATTCCACTCCTGGGAATCTTTCCAGGGGATTTAGAATTAGCACATTATAGTGACACAGCAATATCTATGTTCATAGTGACTCAATTTACAATTGATAGATTATGGAAACAACCCAGATGTCCCTCACTGGATGAATGGATCCAAAAACTGTGGTACATGTATACCAAGGAATTTTACACAGCAATTAGAAACAATGATATTGCAGCCTTGGAAGGTAAATGGATGGCTATGGAACAAATTATGCTGAGTAAAATCAGCTTAACCCAGAGAACCAAGGGTCAAATGTCCTCACTCATCTGTGGAGGCTGGAACTAGACCTCGGCCATTGAGAAAGGTGGTCTATTATCATGTGTTAAATCCAGATAAGGTGTAATGTTATACAACCTAATACTTTTTTAGAGATATCATGGGAAGGGGAAGGGAGGGATAGGGTGGGCAATCGGGGAGGCACTCTTGGGGGTAAATCTAATCTTCAGAATCTATATATTTTTTATATTATTTTTTTT
>PVKS010031351.1:0-23487 GCA_004027875.1 Aplodontia rufa | reverse complement strand
AAGATGGGAGATAATACGATGCCTACACATTGAAGTGAGGTGAATGACTAAGTACTTATCAATTACTGTGGCTATAGCTGTTGCAGTTTGAGAAGTGCAGCAAAAATAGTATGAATTTCCCTTTCCTTATTTGCAATTGCATGGATAGAATATTCTTACCTTGGATCTCAGCAACCTCAGCATATAATTCTTTTCTTTCCTTAAGTCAAAACTTTCACTGTTTCCCTTAAAAGAAGCACCATATAACTTCTCTTTGGCATGTATGTGTTACCACCATCACTGCTCTTTCACTTTGGGGTCCTCATTAAATAAAATAAGGGTTACTTGAACACAGGATCACAAGCACCGTGTTACTGTGATAATCAATCTGATAATTGAGATAGTTACCGATAGGAGGGTAGTGTATACAGTGTGGATACACTGGACAAAGGGGCGATTCATATGCCTGGCAGGATGGGGTGAGATTGTTCTCACACTACTCAGAATAGCATGCAATTTAACACTTAGGAATTGTTTATTTTTGGAATTTTAATATTTTCAGACCACAGTTAATCAATCATGAGTAACTAAAGCTATGGAAAGTGAAAGCATACATGAAGGATCCTCTGATGTGTTCTATTTCTTGTATATATTTCTCTATTACTAAAAATGTCATATTTTTAATTTCATGAAATATATGCAGATGCTAGAATAAAAATTCCATTAGGAGAGACTTAAAACATTTTTTCCACCATCTTTACCCTGATGCCTGACACAATACCTGATGCTAAGTAGGTACTCAAAAATCATAAGAATGAAGGAATGCCATGGAGATAGAGGTGTAGACTGGTTTCTTTTTATGGGTGGAAGAATGAGAGTGACTATTAATGGGTACTTTCTTTTTGGCAATGATGAAAATTTACTAGAATGAGATAGCAGTGATGGTGGACCAGTTTTGTGAACATACTGAAAACCACTGTATCATATATTTTAGAAGAATTAATTTGTGGAATGTTAATTGTATCTCATTTTTTTTAAAATTTTTTATTTTTGAACAACCTTACAAGATTTTAACAAAATAATATAAAATGTGTATAAATTGTGTATATATTCTGGATATTGTATCTCATTTTTTAATTGCAAAGAAAAGCAATAAATTATCTTATATATTGTCATATTTTGTGTTTAATAAATACAATTTCTGATGCATGAATGATTGTTTTTCTAAGCCAAAATAGCCTAAGTTTTCTCTCAAAGCTTGGTATGTTTGTTACTAGTCACATGACTGAAGAGTTACCTGGTTAAAAACACTTGCGTTTAGGAATTTTGAGGTTTACTGTGGAACCTGAGCTTTGTTGGGCATTACAGGGAGCTGGAATCTACTTTGGAAAATGCAGTTGAGTCTTTCTGGGAAAGTAGTTTTATTTGTGAGTCTGAGATAAAGTAATTGCCTGTCTGTTGGGATTGTTTGATTCTAGCACCACCAAAGGAAGCTGTAGTGTGACACTTTTTGAATTCTTTAATATTGGAGGAGACAACTTCTGTCAGAGGTAGTCTCAGTTCAAAGCCTGATGATTCTTTTATTCTATGCACTTGTTAAATCAGTTTAAAGTCTTTATGACTTTGTTACTCTTCAGAGAGTAAAATCTGTCAAAACAGATTAATGCCATCACCTGAAACATTCAGCTATACTGTGACAACTAATCTGGAAGGATTTATCAAAATCCATGTAATTTAGCCACTTAATCATTGCTAACAGGTGGTTATACATAGTCATTCAAGCAGTGAAGCAGGCTGCGGTGGGGGAGTGGGGGGGAAGGCTTTACATCCTTCTTAGCACAAGGTCATGTACAGCTCCAAACTTATGTCTTCCTGTATTTCTAGTGATTTTCAGTATTACCTTTTCTCTCAAGTAATAGATATGAAGTTAGTTTGAAAAGATCGTTTACTGTTATGTGAACATACAGTCTCATTTTATTATTTCTGAAGGACTGCATTGAAAGAAACAAAAGTTGACCTCCAGATCAGAGAAGGAATTTAAATGTCTTTGGATTTGAAATATATTAACTTCTTTGGTTTGAAACCTTCTGGAAGGTGAATATTCTGTCTTGTTCACAGTAGGCTAATGCTCTCAATAGCTTGCATCTTTTGTTCTCATATGATAATGTGGATCTCTCACACATTATCGTATTGCCAGCTTTTCTTTTTGTCTCTAAAATTAAAGTTGTATTAGTCAGCTTTCCATTGCTGTGACAAAACACCTAAGAAAAACAATTTTAAAAAGAAAAGATTTATTTTGGCTCATAGTTTCAGAGGGTTCAGTCCATGGTCAGGTGGCTCCATTGCTTTGGACCTGAGACACGACAGAACATCATGGTGGAAGGGAGTAGGTGGGGAAAGCTGCTCAGCTCTTGGAAGCCAGGAAACAGAGAAAGAGAGCAAGAAAAGAGCCAGGGACAAGGTACATCCTTCCAGGGCCTGCCCACCAGTGGCCGACTTTCTCCAACTAGACCCCACCTCCTACAGTTTCCACCTCCTCCTGATAATGCCATTAAATTATGAATCCTTCAATGGATTAATCCACTGCTGAGGTCAGAGTCCTCATGATCCAATCTCTCCCCAGACCTGCACCTCTGAACATTGCTGCACTGGGGACCAAGCCTCCAACATGAGCCTTTGGGGGACATTCCAAATCCAAACCCTAAACACTAAGAATACCTGATATTTATTATCTGTAAACTTCATAAGGCTGTTAGTATTAATCATTTGTGATTTTTTTCTACCATGTGTTAGGAATGTACAATGCCCATTGTTCATATTATCTCATTTAATCTTCACAACAACACTCGAAGTGTGAGGTGGGTTCATATCTCTTCAAAAGTCAAGGAAGCTCGCATAAATGGCCCACAACTGGAAGCACTAGAGCTGGATTTCAACTATGGCCATCGGCTGCTCTCTCTCAAGGGTTTTCCCTTGCATCTTTTTGAATTCTCGCAAGAATCCTGTCACCCTCTTTTTACAGATGAGGAAGGAAAGGCTCAGAGTCATGCAGTTAGTGAGAGACAGGAGCTGGACACAAACCCGGGCTTTCTGCCCCTAGAACCTGGTGTTTTTTCTACAGAATTACCTTTGTCATTGTTAGGAAATCAACGATGGCTGCAGCTATGCTCTTCCTGCCCTCCTTTGTACTTTCAAGAAGACACAAAAAGTCCTGATTAGTTATGGTGGCCACATATGTGAAATATCCTCTTGTCCTGATCATTACCAGAAGACAACAGGACAACTAGGAAGGGTGGATAGCAGCTGCCACCCTGGACAAACCAGTGGGTTGGTGTGAGGGCGGTTTGTCTTCTTCCAGAGGGTGGCATCAGGCTGTAGTTAGATGTTTGCAGAGTGATACCAGGCAGTGTGAACCTTTGGCCCTCTTAGATCAGTCTTACAAAAAACTCACAAAGCTTCAGGAAAGAATCTCATACTGGTTGACCTCTGACTGTCCTTCACCCTTCTAGTGACTGTGCTGGCTAACATTTTATCCATCCCAGATCCCCTAGAGAGGTGACGCTCACACTTCTACATGCATGGAACTCCCCTAGAGAACTTGGGAAATCAGAGCACTGGGTGCCACTATTAGAGGCTCTGGTTTAAGGGATCTGCAGAGTGCCTGAGAATCTGAATTTCTAACATAGTCCTGGGAATGCTGGTGCTGCTAGTCTAGGGACCACAGTTGGAGAACTACTTTCTAGGGGAATTTTGGTGAAAGCTCTGTGCCCTCTCCTTGGGTAGATACCAGGTAGATAGTGGAAGTTCATGAAGTGTCAATCTCTGGCAAGTTGGTTTAAGAGTGCTGGTGGTTTGGCAATGGAGGGAATATGCGGTGAATTACTGAGCAATTAAAAATAAGTGATTCATTTCAGGATATTACCTGTGAGACATTGGGAGGAGATGTTGGAGGACACAGAGAGGATCATGGCTTTTTCAGGTTAGTGTAAGAAATGATGAAAAACTCTTCATGGTATTTGCGAAATGGTATAGGCTAGCTAAAACACTTCTTAAAGTACTGACAGTTGGGATGAAATGCAGTTCTCTAATTGGTGACTAATATTTAAACTAGGTATTGAAACTTGTAAAGTATGCATAATCCAAAATTTAACATTTTAACCATTTTGAGTATAGAGCGCAGGGTCATTATCATCATCACATTTGTTGTGTGACCACCACCATCTTCAGCCTTGAGCACTCTTTCATCCTGCTAAACCAAAACTCAGAGTCAGTAAACAGCAACTTCCCTTTCTTTCCCTTTCCCCTTTCCCTCAGCCTCTGGCAAACATCATAGCAGAATTGCTTACTGACTCTGAATTTGACTCTCCAAACTCCTCATGTAAGTGGAGTCATATAGTATTTGTCATATAGTGTTGGGGATTCCCCCAACATGAGGTCCAGCTGGCTTGTAAAAGAATTGGTGGTAAACAACTCTGACCCAGCTGGCTTGTATCTTCCTTAGTGACGTAATGCCTGACCGCATGACTAAGCTATTTGGTCACTCATTTGTACAATTGGATAAACGTGTTTGCATTGTACCCCTATTGGCTGTTGTAATGGATAAATAGAGTAGCGACTAGTCAGGTAGAAAAAGCAAGCAAGCAAGCAAGCAAGCAGCCCTGTCCTGAAGCAGTCAGAGAAGAAGAAGCATGGAAGAAGCAAGCAGCAGTCAGGAGGAAAGCAGAGAGACCACCGACTGCTGCCTGAGAGAGTCAGAGAGGCAGCAGCAGAGACAGCGGAGAGATCAGCAGCGGTAGAAGATGCAGGCAGTAAGAGTCTCGGCTGCAGAAATAAGGACTCTGGTATGGCAATAGAAACAAGGACTCTAATAGCCCTGACTCAAAGAGAGGGAAGGCAGGAAGCACCTGGGGGCCTTTAGCCGCGGTAAAGAGAGAAAGTGTTTGGAGAAATTAAGAGCAAATGGGTCTAGTTTAATGCTTTGTCTGGTCCCTGCCGGCCGGGACCGGACAATATAGTATTTTGTGACTGGTTTTAAATAGTCTTTGAAACAGTTGTAAACATACTAGTAATGATCCCAACAGTGAATGGATATAAACAAATAGAACGGGAAAAAAATCAAGATAGAGGATTGATCTTTGAGCTTTAGAGAGTCCTCTGTTATCCACTATAACTTGAAACCTTTTCCTTGGTGCACTCTAGACCCAGGATTACTCTGGACACAGGGACTGACTCCTTTCCCTTGCTCCTGGTTCTTATAAGAACCCTATGCTCTTGAAGCACTAGGCAAAACTGGGTCTTGAATCACCAACTTCGTCCATTCATTTAATCACCTGCAAATAGATACTCATTCAGCAAACACCAGTTGCAGATGCCACTCAAGTTCCATGGACCTAGAAAGCAGCCACATTCCTTCTGCCTCCCTAACCCTCTTCACCCCAGAACTTCCCTCAGGGGCCCGGAAGAAGTTGAGCAAGAGCTGTGCCCCTCATTCACCTGCATTCTTAGAGTGGGAAATGCCGCCTCCGGACTTCCCAGGTGACAGTCACAATCTGTGACTTTAAATGTCTTTAAAAGTTTTAACTGAGTCAGTGGAAATCTTCCTATAATGAACCTGTCCTCCCATGCCTTAAGCAGAATGTGCTGGGTGTAATTTCACTCTTCCGCTACACCCAAGGTCTGTGTTGCACTGTAAATATTGGTTTGCTCTCCCACTCTGTGGCTCAGAACTGCTGTATGTAATTCAGCAGCCACTGCCATTTCAGCTGTCACTTCTCAAGGCGTCTTCACGTCCCCTCCTGATCTGCAAGCTCTGGGAAGATCTAAGGAGAAAACCAGATGTTCCAAGCGCTGAATTAGCTCCCTGGATTGAAGATCAACTTTTGCAGAAGATAGTTTGAATCTTTTAATATCTGCTTTCTGCTTCCATATGTATAAAATATCCAGTGGTCCTTGGCTTAGTATGGTTTGCCTTACGATTATTCAACTTTATGATGGAGCAAAAGTAGCACACACTTTGAATTGTGAATTTTAATTTCTTCCTGGGCTTGGGATGTATAGCGCAACACTCTCTTGTGACACTGGAGAGTAGCAGCAGGAACAGCTCCCGGTCGGCCGTGTAATCATGGGGGTGAACGACTGAAGCTCTACAGTGAGCTATGTTGCTAAGCTAGGATGTACAGTAGATTAGGGGTCCGAAATGCATTTTCAATTTACAATATTTGGAACTTATAATGGGTTTATCATTAAACCCATCATACATCGAGAAATATCTGTATTTAGCTGGACACATGCCACTAGAATAGGGGGGACTGCTTTTCCCAGACTCCCTTGAAATTATGTGCAGCCAATATGAGTAAGTGCAAGTCAAAGAAACATAAACAGAATGCAGCTTCCAGGAGTGGGGTCTTCTTAAAACATGATGCGGACAAGGCATGGTGGTGCACGCCTATAATCCCAGTGACTTCAGAGACTGAAGCAGGAGGATCACAAGTTCAAAGCCAGCCTCAGCAACTTAGTGAGGCCTTATGCAACTTAGCAAGACCCTGTCTCAAAATAAAATATAAAAAGGGCTGGGGATATGGCTAAGTGGTTAAGTGCCCCTGGGTTCAATCCTTGGTACCAAAAAAAAAATGATGTGTACCCTTCTTTGTAATAAGCTTAGAACTTGGATGTGGTGGATTGAGTTCAAGCTTGGACCATGAGAATATGAAAAACACATTTGAGGAAAATGGAGCAGAAAGTTTGAAGCTGTTTGGTTCCACGTTACTGGTGCTATCACACCAGGCACAATATGGATTTTATATATTAAAAAAAAAAAGAGAAACTCATTTCCTATTCATTCACTGGGAGTTTGTATCTTAGTGATTTGCAGCAAAAATCTCATAAAGGAACACGCAGATAAATCTAATGAAAGGATTTAGATGTCTGAAAATGAGAAGTTCCATGTTTTAAAAAATTGTCAGTAGAATCCCAGCATTTAAAGAGAAAAAGGAAGCTGCTAGCTGGGCTCAGTGGTGCACATCTCTAATCCCAGTCACATGGGTGGCTGAGGCAAGAGGATCACAAGTTCAAGGCCCACCTGGGCAACAGAGTGGCAACTGGTCTGAAAACCAAAAGTATTTTTAAAGAGCTAGGGATTGGTGCTAGAGTGGTGGCTCAGTGGTTGGAGTCTTTACCTGGCATGTGTGAGGGGCTGGGTTCAAACCCCAGCACCACCTACACAACTAAGTGTCAAGAAAACAAAGGCCAGATGAAAAAATAAATAAAATTGATTCTCTCACTCTCTCTCTGTTTAAAGAGAGGGAGAGAGAAAGAGAGGGAAAGAGAAGATGGGGATGTAGTTCAGTGGTAAAGCACCCTGGATTCAATTCCCAGTACTACAAGATTAAAAGAAGTCCTCTGAGTGGGGTGTCCAGAGTCCCATTGGCGCAGCATTCTCTCCTCTCTTTGTAACTTCTACAGTGTTTTGTTTTGTTCGCCTTGCTGGGGATTGAACCCAGGGCCTCTGTCCTGACAGAGTCACACTGCCAGCCTTGCTGTCCACCAGGGTTCGAGGGCCTCTCCACTCATGAATTGCTGCAGAACAATTTGAAAACGGTGCACGTGAAGGTGTCTTCCATGCTTAGATCCTGGGGGTATGTGGAGCCAGCCTAGGACTGCTGTGTCCTAGACTGGCTGTGTCTTTAGACATCCGGCTGTTGTCATTTTCTCATGGGACACCTCAGCGTGGATACAGCTAGAATCAACCATGGGTTGGCACACGTTTAGCAGTTTCACTCACCTGAAAATAATCTGTGAACCCATAAATATGCCAAAAGTATTTTTGAATGCAAATATAAATAATTATTGCCAAATCACTATCCTCCTTTCGCATAGGACAAAAGGATCCACCCTCAGATTGCTATCAATAGACATACCATGGCATATTTAGTGATCCACTAAACTGCGTCTTAAAAAAGTGACATAGTCCTTGGCCCTGGAAAATGGGCAGGATCAGTCACTTTCTGCCAATCTAATTGTGATTCTGTTAACAAATAGAAAAGCAGAAGGCAGAAACTAGGTGCATTTTTTCTTTAGTCTGCTTTGAAGTTTCCCCCATAAGTACACCTTCCTTTTGGAACCAAACTAGAAGAGAAAAGAAAAGAGATTGAAAATATTAAACGTCAAGAATTCGTTTGACTTACTGCCTGCACGGTGTTTAGCTCTAGGCCTCAAGCCAAAAGGCAGCAGTACAGACATCACTAGGATATGGCAGCATTTTTCCCCCCAAATCTTATTTTTGTTTTTCCTCCATTAGTTGTGCATGTGGTGCTGGGGATCCAACATGGTCCTCATGCATGCCAGGCAAGCACTGTGCTGCTGAGTCACCTCTTCAGCACAGCTTTTTTGTTCTTTTTCTTTTTTTTTTTTTTAGGACATTTATGTTTTTATTTATTTTTATTTTTATTGGTTCTTTTCAGTGGCAGCTTTTATACGAAGTCTTCCTGAGCCTTCATTTTTCAGCTCTGTGTTACCGAGATCATCACCTCAAGAGTGAACTGCAGCAATGCGTGTATGTGGAGCCCATATTATTAATAAGGTTTATAATAATGGCCATGAATTCAGCATTTGATTAGTGTCAACCTTTGTATTAAGTACATCATTTCACATTTCTCGTATAAGTCATACAACTAAATCGTAGTTCTTAGCATCTCATATGACAGGTAAGGACATTTACATCCAGAGAGACTAGATAAATTGTCTAAAACTAGTAACAGCAAATCATGATTCTGGCCTTTCAACAGACTTCTTAACCACTGCTTCCCCATCAGACAGTATGATGTGGTCAGTCTGGGTAGTGCCTGCTCATCAGAGAAGACTGGGAAGCTTTTCAGAATTCTTTGAGCTGTCAGCTGGATGAACTTTTCTATTAATATTTTGTTCATATTATCAGCAGGAATCCTCAATTTTGTTATAGATATATATTGTTATAATCCCAAAGCATATAATCATACGATCATATCATGTTGTAACCCATAATATTACCTTCAACACAACCCTCCTTTTTAATTTCATCCAATTTTATGTCATTCTTCTCTCACTCCATAATTCTCTAACATTCCTTAGTTTACCTTTCTTCTGATCACTTCCTGCATGGGGAATAGCAACCAAAATGGCTAACGGGGACTAATCTTCCAAGGGTTCATGAAAGGAGATGAGGACCTCAGAACTTGATGATATACCTTAATTCCTTGTGACCAGAATGTGCAGTATGTGGGCCACCAGTGTTCCACCTGGGAGCTTAACAGAAATATATACTCCAGGACCTTGCCCAACTTACTGGATCAAAATCAGCACTCTGCCCCACCCGTGATGACAGGCACAGTAGGATTTGAACTGTGTGACCTTTGTCCATGCTGCAGCCATGATATGGCATAGATAGTCCTGGAGGCTGTTTCCAAAGGGGGCAATTTGGACAGAGCCATCAAGAAGAAGACCCAAAGCCTGAGGCCCAACTCAGGGATGTAATGAGCCAAGGGGAGGAAAAAGTCAAGAGTTTTCCTCAACCTATGTAAAATAACATGCCTAGAACCTAATGCTAGAAGATCTGACATCTCTGTTGTTACACAATGCAATAAAAAGACCTCATTCCAACTGAAAACTATAGAAAATTAATTAAGAGTTGGTTATTCAAGGTCATAAAAGTCATTTAAGAGAGTTTTATTGAGTAGATTTCATAAGTAATGCATCCTTCAGGGAGGAAAAAGAGCTGATAAAAGATTTCCTGCTTGAAAAGTGATTTTGTTTATTTTGCTTGATTTAAAAAAATACTCTAGCCATCTTAACTACTTTGACTCTCATTGGCGTTAATAGGAGTGTGAAAGAACTGACCTCATTTGAAATTTCCTTGCAGCAAATGGTCTAACCTTTGTTCTCTGCTCCATTGTTTTCTAAACTGGTGCATAAAAATAATGCTTGTGCTTCAGGCATGTGCTGACTTTCACCTCCTGTAATCTCCTGATCTGCCCATCACATCTGTTCTCTGCTGGTACATGAACCTCTGCTCCTCACCCTCCACAGCCCCCTCCATGTTCTCATGGCCCGTGGTTGATAGTTGTTTGATAATTCTTACAGTTAAAATTCCTTGAATATTTTTCCAGTGATAACTGGATCTAAACAAGTGAAGTTTCACAACCTGCATTTTTCCTATCAAAGCAATCTTATATTATGTATGCATGATGGTGTGCTTGCTGATTTAAAAACCAGTTCTAGAGGAAAAAATGTCATGCTTCCAGGGATTATAAATAAACAGACATAGATGAGCACAGGTATATTTCTGTCAACCCTCAAATATTCCAACAAGAAGAAAGAAATGTAATTTGTTGTTTGACTTTCAAATGGAACAGAAATTCAGACTCTTGCTTTGTATTTTACATGCATTATCTTTGGAAAATAATATGATACTATGAGGGATAGACACTGTGAAGGCAAAGGTTAGGGTGTTCTAACAGTGTGATTACTCTAAAGGATTTGAATTACTAATACACTCTTACGTAATATTTTATAGCACCTTTTAGTTGCAAATCTTTTTATCATTTTATCTCATTTAATTTGATAAAATGGTATGACATCTCTATGTACATAAGAACACCTCAGTTCCTATTAGTGGATATGATCGTATTTACAGTTCAGCTCTCAGGTTCAGGACAATTTTATTCTTAGCAATATGAAGAACAGCTTATATAACAAATCACTTTCTTTGGTACAGAAATGATGAGCTTTCTGGTCTATAAGAATGAAAACATCAGAAAATACCATGAGCACAAAATGTGGTGGGACTTAAGATTCCTGTCCAGCATTTGAACGGAGGTAGTTTCGGTAAATTACTTTCTAATTATCAAAAATGATGAAAGTGTCCATTTAAAAAATTACTTTCACAAGCAAGAAAATGTAACCCTGTCAGCATACATTCTGTAAAATTGATTTCAGCTGTGATGCCTCAAGGTAGGGCCCGGTGGTCTTGATTTAAAACACCCAGCACAGCCAAGTCAGTTGGGAAGGCAGAATGGGTGCTGAGGCTTGCTGACATTGGGCATGTATTGTTGACTGCTTATATGTGTGGCATTCAAAAGAGGTGGCACCCAGTGGTCCTTGTCTTTCAAGAAGAGACTGAATATCTTACACATTGAAACATTTAAGAATATTTGTGGGGCTTGAGCAGTGGCTCAGCGGTTATGGTGCTTGCCTGGCATGTGTGAGGACCTGGGTTTGAACCCCAGCACCAGGTACACAATGAAGAGTTGGAGCAATGAAAGCCACATGAAAAACTAAATAAAATTGATTCTCTCTTTCTCACTCTCTGTCTTAAAAAAAAGAATATTGGTTAACTCTGTATTTGGGGAGTATAAAATGTTTTTCCACTGGAAGAGCTTTGGGTTGATTGTGGATTCAGGAGCACAGAAGGGAAAAACAAGTGCAAAAAGAATATAAAACTAAGGAGTAGGAGGAATGAAGTTACGTAGAGGGAGGGAGAATTCCGCTAACTGGAAAACCTCAAGGCCTCAAATCAGAAGCTCTACCTTGAAAGCATTTAGGGAGAAGGAGCCAATAGGTGGTGCACCTGTCTTCCTCCATCACCCTCCTCTGCCTCTGGAGGAAAGCATCGTGTGCAATTTTTCACCTACTCTCACATGTGGGACAAGTACAAGGGCCATCCTGGAGATGGGAAAGGACTTCCTTCATGGGTCTGTTCAGATTTTCACTTAGCAATTGGCAAAAAGCTTTCCATTGAAAGTGATCGATCAGCTTTCTCTTAGGACTTTGGTTTAATGTTGAGTTTAGAACCAGATCTGGGAATTAAAGCATGCAAAATATTCTCTGTGCCATTTATCTGCCTGCAGTGCTTGCCTGGGAGCAGAACCCACTGTCAGAGGGTTCTCCGCCATGTCCCCTGCCTGCCCCGTTCCTGGAAAAGCCGGGAGTGAAAAGCTGGGGAAGCACAGTGTGTGGACTTGGCTGGGAAAAGACTGACACAATTAGCAGACATTAGAACACAGTTCTGTGGCAATTGAGGGTGATTATTTCTCCTCCGTTGTATGTGCAGCATCCTTTTGAGATCGTTCGGGGAGGGATTTTGTCAGATTAGAGAACTGTGATTAATGGTGAGGGCCCTGTAGAGCCAACCTGCGTGAATGCATTGTCCTCAGCTGCTTTCCCTTCTGCACTCAGATCACTCAGTGCCAGAGCTCCCAGACCCTCAGAGCTGAGCTGTGCAGCCCCGTTATTTTGGCTGATGAACAAACAGACTCAGAGAGGGTAAGGGGCTTACCCTGTAGCATATAAAGGAGTTGGCTTCAAGACAAAGCTAGAATCAAGATCCCCAAGTCCACAAGATACTGCTTTCCCTGCCTAACACTTTCCCTGCCACTCCATCTGTGATTCAATTCAACTGCAGTTTATTTCAACCTCATTATATCTGCCGGGAATTGAGCTAAGCCCTAGGATTTCTAAGATGGGTAAAGCATGATCCCATTCCATGAAGAGCTCATGACATGGGAGAGAGGAAGGAAAGGAGAGGGATACATTCATAGTACATCTCATCTTTTTTATTATTTAATTAATTGGTTTTTTTTTTGTGTGTGTACAGGGAATTGAACCCGGGGACACTTTACATAGGAGTCATGTTTTATTTTTTATTTTGAGACAGGGTCTCACCAAGTTGCTTAGGGCCCTGCTAAGTTGCTGAGGCTAGCTTTGAACTTGCAATCCTCTTGTCTCAGCCTCCCAAGTCGCTGGGATTATAGGTGTGCACCACCACACCCAGCTATATCTCATGATTTTTAAAAAATTAAGCCTGGAATGAGCACAGGCATAGAAACAGTGGAAGAGCACTTGGGCCACCTTGGGATGCTGGAGGACGTGTCATTTGAGCTGAGGCTTCAAGGACTGGCAAGGGGAAGTCTAGGGAAGAAAAAGGAAAGAGCAGCCCCGAGGAAGGAGTAGCAGGCACCCCCACCCTGTGCTTCCATTACCAAGCCAGTTCCGCATGGTCCTCTTCTGAGAAGCAGTGGTGTCTTTACCTTTAATTCAGTAACCTCATTTCTCTTAAAATTGCAGGTGGGTGTACAGTGGCTGTTTTTGAATCATTCTCTTTCTATTTCATTGAGTGAAAGATGGACCTAAAACATTTGGCCAGAGAGAAACGGAAAACCCAGTCCCAGTTAGAATTACTTGAATCTGAGTCTATCAGGATTTCACATGCTTCTGCTTATGATTCTAGCTCTTTTTGGAAAGTACCTGAATTGGGTGCCGGGGCGAACCCAAAATGATTTTTAGCTTCTTTTTTTTTTTTTAAGAGAGAATCAATTTTATTTAGTTTTTCATGTGGATTCCGTTGCTCCGAGACTTCATGTGTACGTGATGCTGGGGGTTCGAATACCCACGTACTCGTGCATGCCAGGCAAGCACCGTAACCACTGAGCCACTGCTCCAGCCCCGATTTTTAACTTTTATGCAATAAAGACTACCTCAATGACCTGAAAGGTCCAGTTAACACTGTGGACTAGATGAAATGCTGAACGAAAGCTGTGAACTGAGACCCCCCCCCACCTCTCCTTGTTTCTGGTGACTTCATGCTCCCAAACTGTAAAGACTGCTACGCATACCCATTGTACAGTGCTCTGACTACTCCTGAAGGAGGAAGGTGAACCAGTGGACGAGAAAATCCTTATTACACAGAGCTGAGGAAAAGGAGGCAAAAGAACAGAGAAAAGGAAACTAGAGTGGAAACTGGGCTTCATGTCCATCATTTGGCCTCTTGCCATGAGCAATGGAATCAAGTAATAATAACTGATTTTCTTCTAAGTGCTTTGAGAATGCAGAGAATGAAAAGATGCTGTCCTTCCCCTGAAGCGCCTTATATGTGACAAGGTATCATGTCATATAAAGTAGAACTTTGCTACTTTTTTAGTTAGGAAACCATGTTACTGTTAACAGGGAAATCTGAATCTCAGTTTCCCCATCTATTAAAATGGGGGTGCTAATTTACAGGATTGTCATGAGGTTTGATGAGATATTCTATGTAAAGCATCTCACGCAACACCCGACATGTAATACACATTCAGTAAATCCTGGCTGCCATCATCATTGCTGTGGCTTAGAGGAACGAAGCCACATGTGTGTGTGAGCTTTGATGTCCATGTTGACACCTCTACATGGATCTTTAACAGAAAGATCAAACTTCACATATCCAAAACTGGAAGTTTTGATTCTTTTCCTCCCCAAACTGGTTCTTTTCTTATCATCTGATTCAGTGGCATCTCCTTCTAATTTACTTGGACCAAAAGCTGGGGAAATATTAATGATTTTACTTTTGCTTCCTTAATTTTCAACCAGCAAGTCTGTCTTGCTACCTCCAAAAATGCATCCTGAGTTTTTCCACTTCTTAGCCATGTGCACTGCTCTATGATCCAAGCATCACCTCTAGCCCAGATCTCTGGCCCCGCCTACCTTGCCTAGACCTCTGCACACTTTTATTCCCCTGATGTTACTGCTGCAGTGACATTGCCCTCTTTCTTGGCTCAAGGTCTTTGCATTAGATGGTTCACCTACTGGGGATGCTCTTTCTTCCTCCTCTCTCCCCAACAGCTTTGTTTGCAAAGTAGGTATCTGTTCAAATGTTGTTTTCACAAAGAAGTCTTCCCTGACACCATTCTCCACCGCCCCCTCCCTGCTGTCCAGTTTCTTATAGTATTCTATTTTATTCCTTCTGGATCATCTCTTAGGGAAAATACGGGAGGATCTCAGGATGTTTTTAGGAGAGGTCTTGGAAGTGGCTTACATCACTCCTGTTCATATTTTGTAGTTAGAGTTCAGTGGCAGACACCCAAACTATCTGCAAGGTAGCCTGAGCAATGTGTTTTGCTAGGGAAGAGGAGACAGTGTGGTGGAATTGTCTTACATAACTGAGAGTCCAAGGGTGTGGCTTCATCTGGATGCTCTATGACACCAGACTCCAGTCTTTCTCTCTTCATCTTGGGATTCTCCCTCTCTTTGGCCACATTCTCAGATAGGCTGTCCTCTCACTGACATGGATGGATGCTGAAGCCCTACATGTCATTTATAGTGGTAAACAGAACTTCCTGGAAGCCACCATGGATGTTGACTGATAGAGTCACCTCCTATCATAAAAACTTTTACTATGATGAAGGGAATGTAGCCTGTTGACTGCCTTAGACCAATGTTGTGCTCCCCACGCTTGGATTTGGGGGATGAGGTGGGGATCCACTGAACCATAGTGGATCAAGATTGGGGAATGGGTGGATCTCAAAAGGATTGTCCCAGGAAATAGAATGAATGGATGGCAAAGACAACAAGAGAAAAAAAAAAAACACCTTCCCTATATCAGCTTGTACAAGTTATCAACCAACAATGTGCAATTCTAATACTTTCAAAGTTAGTTCATCTCATAATCAATGGATCTTATTTTCTTCTTAAATTATGTCTGGCAGCAGTATCCAGAAGTCTATTATATAGCCAGAGCTATATAATAGACTTTGAGATTTTCCACCTAGAAGCCAGTTCATTGTGATTTTGGCTCTGGCATGGGCTGAATCAAGGCAGACCCTTGTGTCAGCTGGAAGCCACTGTCTGTTGAGGGATGGTCCCTCAAGAAATATGTGTTGAGATCTATGATGTATCTGCCCTCTGATAAGTTCAGCAGATCCAATATGAGCAGAGCAGACACAGTCCCGGTCCTTATGGAGTATGTGGTCATGCAGAGGAGTGCTACCATTTGTAATGTCCCCCAAAGGGCCATGCATTGAAGACTTGGCCCTAAACTCGTAGCACTGTTGGGAGGTGGTGGAAACTTAAGAGACAGGGGGCAGTAGGAGGTTTTCAGTCATGAGGGTGTGCCCTTGAAGGGGATTTTGAGACCATGGTCACTTCCTCTCTCTCTCACTTCCTGGCCACGAGGTGAGCTTTTTTGCTGTACACACGCTCTCTGCCATGATCTGCTGCCTTTCCACAGCCCCAAAAGCAAATGGACCCACTGACCATGCACTGAAAACTCCCAAACTGTAAGCCAAAATAATAATTTTCTCTTCTAAGTTCATTGTCTCAGGCATTTGTTACAGTAGTGGAGAGCTGACTAACCCAGGAGATAAAGCCAGAAAACAAATGTCCAAATAGAAGCTGTGGTGATAACAAATTTGCAAACATTTAGAGCATGACACAGAGAGAGATGATTCCGGATGATTCTATTCCGGGGGTCAGGAAGACTCTAGGTGACAGTCCAGACATAATATTGGATGCTTAATGTTAACTATTGCAAAGGATAAACCCTAAAAATTTATTGATCCATCTTTTTAGTGCTCATGATATGTGAGTGGGGTATTGTATGATGGCTCCAATTGCTTACCCCAGTAGAAAAACCTATTCAGCAGCCTCAACAAAAGGTCAAGGAGCTCCAAGACATCAGATCAAAATCCCTGGCCCATGTGATTGGTCACTGTGGTAGTGTTCCATCGTGAGGAACACACATCAGCGAGCAGCTCAGAACAGGCCCAATTTGAAAATGTAGGGGAAGGTTGGCAGCAGGTAGCCCAGCCCATTCCATATTTTAAGAAAGATTGGATTTCGGTCTCTGGATATGATGGGCAGGAAAAAGGAAAGTAGTCCCAAGTCCTATGAAGACTGTAGGCTCAGCAGGTGACTAGAATGGTTAAAGCTTAAATGGGACACCAAAGTAGTCGTTGGTTGTCACCTACATCTCATGAACAGGGAGAAAGTTCACTTTTGCTGGCAGTCAGTACAGGTCACATATGGTCAAGGAGACCTGGATATAGACCAAAGTCCCACAAATGCCTCCAGCAGCAGTCAGGACTGAGCAGGGAACCTGGGAAGCCTGAGCCTGCAGTTGGGGTCAGATGGCATCACTGGGGTCAGGGGAGTAACCAGGAAGCTGGGGCCCAAAGTCAATGATGGGTAGGTCTCTGAAGTGCTCCCTCTTCTCCAGGTGCTTTGTCCCTGGCAGGAATGGAGGAAGCTGGCACACACCCTTACCCTGGCTTCTGGCTCTTTTTTCCACCTCTTCTGCCTTCATTCAGAGGATCCTGCTGAAGGTTTTGGGGTCAGTAGCTAAGTTAACTGACCTAACATTATTATAGTTCAGCAACTATTTTAGTCCTTAAGTCTTTCCCCTCTGCTTTTAGTCTTCTAAGGAAGAGGTGATTTTGCAAATGCAAGTTTACTGCTTAGCTACGGATTGTCACTACCTGACGTGTCATGCATTTATTTATTTGCTGTCTACCTTATCTAAACAAGATTGCAGCTCCCCAAGGGCAGGGAGTTTGTTCTGCTATTGACTCCCCAGTTCCTGGAACAGTGTCTGTCATATAGTAGATGCTCAAGATGTTTGTTGAGTGAACAAAAGTGTACAAATGAATAAACAAGTGAGCGTTCAATTCTAATGGATTTGACTAACTCAATTCTGTCCTTAGACACATTATGCCCAAGTGAGAAAATTCATAGGTTTATGCTGTTATCCAAACGTTCCTCTGGATATTGTAGGCACATGATGGCTAATGCATTCTAGACACCAGATGACCATTTTTTATTTTCTCAGCTACTCCAAGAAAAATTCAAATTTTTATGTAAATTCGAACTTTGACCTTTTCTTCCTACAAGAAAAGAAAAATGGGATGAATTTTACTTCAAAGATAAGGCATTATTTATTTTCTCCATTAAAATGGACCCATTGGATTTCCTAAAATTTACCGAATTCTCACTGTATATCTAGCACATCCTAAGCCCTTTTTGTATGTCAACTCATCTTTCTAATCGCATGTGGTACTATTACTGTATTGTTATTATTCCTATTCTCATTTTGCCTATGGAGAAATTAGGGTCCAGAGAGAATCAGTTACTTGTCTAAGGTCATATGCTAAAAAGTAGGGGAGGAGGCTGGAGCAGTGGCTCAGTGGTTTCGGCACTTGCCTCACAAGCACAGGGATGTGGGTTCAAACCCCAGCACCTTGTATGCAACGAAGTGCCTGAGCAATGAAAGCCAAATGAAAAATCAAGTAAAATTGATTCTTTCTCTTTTCTCTTCCTCTCACTATCATTATCTCTTAAGAAAAAAAAAAAGGTAGGTGAGGCAGGAGCATTTTTCCAACCTCTGGACTGTACAGCCTGTAATGTACATCAGTAAATGTCACTTAGGTCTTTGTTTGCTGACTGAGTCAGGATAAATAAGACGCATTGACTACTGGATAGGCTTCTTGTGCAACTAAAACACTGTTACATGGCAAGCGCTCAACAAATATTAGCCTTTTTCATCTACCACCTCCTGTAGGAACTCATAGTCTTGTGGAGGAGATAAGTATGATAAACATGCTCCACACACACACACACACACACACGCACACATGCACATATACACGTATGGAGATGGGTACATATGGCTGGATAAATGTGTGTGTGTTTCATTATATTTTTATTGAGATTGGCCAAATTTTTCTTCCACTGGCAGAAGCTAGGAGAGAAGAACCAGAGCCAGTGGTATTAAATGAAGTTTATTTTGCAAACACAAGAAGGGATTGTGACTCACTGCTGGAGATTGCAGATTGCAGCCCTTCTTCAACTGACCTGATAGAAGGTCAGTATAGAAGTAGAAGGAAAGTGGCTGACATTTAAATAGTGCTCACTACGTGCTGGACTGTGCCCTGGAGTCCTCCCCACATTCCTTCAAGTTAGGTGCCATCGTCCGCGTATGGCAGATGAGGAGATGGACGCCCAGGGAGGCTGAGTACTTGCCAAGCGTGCAGCTGGCTAGTGCACACTCTGGAGCCAGTGCTTTTTGTGATTCCACAGTATCACACATTGTGACATCAAGATCAGTTGTTGGGGGAGAGGAGGTCGGTCATGAAAACTGCTGCTCTCGAGGACTTTATGAAATGCAGGGCATAGTGGCAACAGACCCCTGGTAATTTTTTAAACTATGTAATTAGAAATCTCCTCTAAGATAATTTTTTCCTTTTCAGTCCCATTCATTTGCTGGATAATTTTCTTGAACTAACTCTTAATAACACCATTTTAGTATAATTACTTGAGATATAGAAGCCTAAGATAGAATTCTTAAGAACAGAGTTGGTTTGATGAAGAGTAATTTTGTAGTGCAGTAATAGATTTAAAATAAATCCCAGTTGTCATATCCATTAACACTCGGTGTTTTTATATAGGCTTGTTGTCCTTTTCTTCATTCATTTGCTTCGTTTATTCATTCACTCAAAAATAGACATTGTGAGCTTACATGGGTTTTGTCCTAAGTGCAGATGACAGCTTCCGGCTCGCCTGGATCTTACCTGCTTTCATGACTGAAGGAGCTGGGAAAGCAACTTAAGGCAGAAAATTTAGAAGTGGAAGAAAAAGCTAAGTCCTCATTTAGGAGAAGGAGCCATCAGTAGCGGGTGGGGCTAGTGAAGTGGGGCCATCCTGAAAACAGCCTGCATGGGAAGAAAAAGCTAGTAGGAGAGTGCTCCAAAGGACAGGGCAGGACAAATCTGCCATTTCCCCAATTCTACCAGTGGGGAAGCTGGACTGGGGAGACTGGAAGGTGGGATGAGAAGCAACATTGAGCCAGAGGAGAGACTGTAGTAGGCATCTCGCCTGAAATCTGCAGCAAAGCCTGGTTTGAGTATTCCTTTGTCCCCAAGCCTGGGATTTAGATGGATGGGCTGTTGCATTGCCATCTCCTTGGCTAATTCCCCAGGGTGGGGAGCCAGTTCTCCTAGTCCTCTACAGGGAGGGGGCTATTTGAGTTGCAGTAGAAGCCAATAGAAAATGCAAAAATTCACTCCTTTGTTTGGACCCCTGTTGCGCCTAAAAGGGGAGTGTAGCTACGAAGGAGCCTGCCACTGTTTATCTTCCTTGGTATCTGATCACTAAAGAGAGATCCTTGGAGGTTGACAGCAGTTGCACAAGGCAAGGGCACAGGTATCTGCTTGTGAAAGGCCGTTGTAGTCACCTGATTATTCCACCCTCAATCCAGGAGTCTGAACTAAGGAGACCATCCTGGGTGGTGGTCCCTCCTTAACAGTGTGCCCTCCCGGTTATGAGAGGGAAGTCAGGCCCTGGCCTTATCCTCAACCTGCAAAAAGGCTAAGGCTCAGTGAGTGAGGGGACTCGACAGGGCTCTCCCTGCTGGGAAGCAGTAGAGCCAGGACTTGAATTCAAACTGTTCTCCTCTCTCTCAGTCCCTTTTTCCTCTACAGCATTTTTGGGAAGGAATATTCTTGCTGTAGGGGTTTTCTTCCACTCATTAAATGTTATTAAGTGCCTACTGTATGCCACTATAGTTCCAGGCTAGTCTCGTTCTGACAACAGATTTCAAAAGGCAAAAATGGAATTGTGTTCGAAGTGTGAAAGTCCTATGCAGTGAGCCCCCAACACACCTGAAGACTGCATATTTCCCTAACAAAACTGTTTGTCCCTTTGTATCATGTAACTGTTTTGAAGTAAGCGGGACTCTTTGTCCCTACTCCCACAGAGAAGTTTATTGAGCTAAGCTTTCTGGATGCACTAAGGTAAATGTCAGGGATATTTTCTTAGTGAATCTAAGTAGCAGACCTTATTTTTAGCTGCAACAGAAAATAATGGCGACAGCCATGCTAACATATAATTCCAAGGTGAATAAATTGTAGAGCAAGGTAAGGGAAAAATGTATTTTGACACTCTCACCACTTAAATGACCTGTCCTGAGCCTGAATTTGATTTAGGTCAGATGTGCCCGTAAATTACACTGCCGGAAAAGGGTACCTGGAGATGATGTCACTAACACAGTGCTTTGGTGATGTCACTGGGGCCATCATTGACCTCTGTCACCTGCTGCTAAGGAAATGAGTGACTATAAATTATATAAGATGTCAAAGGCTCATAGAGGCATGTCAGAGCTGGATCCAGGTCAGAATACCCATCAGGAATCTGCAAAACAATTCAGCGATTCGGTTTAAGGATGACTATGGAGCTCCTAATGAGCGTTCATTTTATTTAACTGCTTCAGAACAACCCCACAAGGGGCTGGAGCAGTGGCTCAGCAGTTACAGCGCTTGCCTGGCATGCGGAAGGACGCGAGTTCCAACCCCAGCACCACGTGCACAACAAAGTGTTGGAGCAATGAAAGCCACATGGAAAACTAAGAATACAAAATTGATTCTCTCTTTCTCTGTCTCATTGTCCCTCTCTCTTTAAAAACAAAAACAAAACCCCACGAAGCTGCCAAGGTGACACAGAGGGACACAAGAAGCTGATATAGTGGGGCGCTGAAGGTACTTTATGTAGCCCACAGGGTTCTGTAGGCTCAGTCCAGTCTGTGTGTCATGTTGAATCATTCAGTGGAGTGAAAAGCATTTCACACTTTTAGTTTTTCAAAGGAGTCCTGTCAGCAAGTTTCCTGGGGTGGGGGGTGGGGGGTGGGATCTGCGCCACAGTTGAGCTTCACTCAGAGTTCCAATCAGATAATGTCACATCGCTTTGAGGAGGAATTTAGGGCTTTGCTAGAATAATAGGATACTAATAGCTGCTAATAGGATTTATTTTGGCAGCCCTGGGAATCACGAATGCTAGGCAAGTACTCCGCCACTGCACTGCCTCTCCAGCCTGCTGGTAGGGTTTCTTGACACGTGCCAGGAAGGTTGGCCGTGGCCACTGGTGTATTTATTGATTTGTTTACCCCTCGTGCCCAGTGCATCTTCCATTCTCAGTGCCTGTTCTCTGTCCTAAGTTCAGGCAGGGTGAGAAGGAGGTGGTGCTCTAGTCAGGGGGAAGGTTGCTAAGGCTTAATTCAAAGGAAATTAATATTTGAATATACACTCTGTGTTGTAACACTGAAAGCATCCACGCCGTGTGCCCATGGCAGACATTGGTAACTGTCCACAGATCTATCCATGAAACCTAGGTTCAGGGTGAGAATCCTCCGTAGAGGGTTCCTGGCAGCTGCAACCGATCAACAGAGTTTGACAAGCAAAATAATACCTGCATGCCATTCAGGAATTTGAAAATGCTTTCCCTGAGGACAAGAGCTAAAACCCTGGTTTCCCCTCTTCTCACTTATGCTCTGCTGTCTTTACTGACCAGCAATGGTCTACTGTTAAATTAGAACTTGCATTTTGAGAATGAAGTGGGAAAAAAATCCACGTAGGGTTACAGGTACCCACAACTCTGGGTCAAAGCCTGACTACAGTTAGACATGTGCACAGCTATAAAAAACACTCTTGCAGTTAATTGGCTTTTGAGAAATGGGATAAAATGAGCAAGAATCAAATTAGATCTACTTTCAGACTGGCTTTTCTGTTTTCTCTCTCTTCCTCCTCCCTCACCCACTCTTTCCCCTCTCCCTTTCCACTGTATTGCAGTTATGACATATTTATAGGAAATCAGGCAACATGCAAAATTGAGATCCACCACTTCGTGAGCACCGTACCAGCTCTGGTGAGATGCTTAGAGCATTGGCTTAAAATCAGACTTCCTGGGTTTGATTCTTCTGCTTTCACATATTAGCTGTATGATCTTGGCCAAATTACTTAATTCCTCAGTACCTCAAAGTACTTAGAGATACAGCGCTAATACCAGCACTAGGTTATTATGAGGCTGAAATATGATGTTACTATTACATAGACGAATGTAAAATGTAGTCCCTGCTTATACTTTGAGGAATGAGATTGATTTAAAAAAAAATGAAACAGAAAAATGTAAGTATTCCCCTATGGTTAAAATCTGCATAAAGCACAAGGTTACAGACATGCAGATCCATAATATGGGAAACATGGTGTTTCTAAAATATGCCACATAGCAAAAATGAAAAATACAAGCAACGACAGATGCTGGAGGGGCTGTGGGAAAAGAGGAACACTACTACACTGCTGGTGGGACTGCAAACTGGTTCAGCCACTATGGAAAGCTGTATGGAGAATCCTCAAAAAATTAAGGATGGAACCACCTTACGACCCAGCTATCCCACTCCTGGGAATTTTCCCAAAAGACTTAGAATCAGCGTATTATAGCCATGTAGCTTCATCAATGTTTATAGCAGCTCAATTTCCTATAGCTAGATTATGGAACCAACCCAGATGCCCCTCAATTGATGAGTGATACAAAAGCTTTGGTACATATATACTATGGAATACTACTCGGCCATTAGAGAGGATGATATTATGGCTTTTGAAATCAAATGTTGGAGATGGACAGAATTATGCTTAGTGAAGTCTCCCAAGCTCAGAGACTCAAGGGCCGAATGTTTTCTCTAATCTGTTGATGCTAGAATTTATGGGGAAGCAGTAGGGCAGATGGCTAATCTAACAAAACTTCAAAATTGAATGACTTTCAGAGTAATAGGGGGATGGCTCTCTAGGATACTTGGAGGTGTAGGGAGAAGGATGAGGAGGGGGGAGGGTATATGAAGAACTCATAGGAGTCTGGAGATTGGGAATATGGGGGAACCATCCCAGAAGCCGATGTCATTCCTCCACGAAC
>PVKS010031350.1:0-23508 GCA_004027875.1 Aplodontia rufa | reverse complement strand
ATGCTGTCTTGGTTGTCTTTCATTAGCATGTACTTTTATTGAATTTCATCTGTTTGTGGGTTTTGAGGATTGTTTGATTGTTCTTCGATATGGAGTTTACCTTGGAGAATTACTTGTCATTCTGGTTTTCTCTTCATGAATGTTGCATGTTTGATCTTATCGTGAAGTGTTCTTTTTTCCCCTTTAAATTTGAAGCTGAGCTTTGCTGGGTATAGTATTCTTGGATGTAGGTTGTGGTCATTCAGACATTGAAAGATCTTTCAGGACCTTCATGCTTCTAAGGACTGATTTGAAAAGTCAGAGAAAATCCTATTGGTCTGCCTTTGAATGTGATTTGGTGTTCCTGTCTTGCAGATTTTAATATTCTTTCCTTGATATCCCTATTATATATTTTGGATATGATGTGTCTCAAAGAACTTTTCATTTGATTAGGAGTATTTGGTGTCCTATATGCTTCCTGGATGAGCATATCTAACTCTATTTTAGTATGGGAAATTTATTCTTTAACTATTTCTTTCAGAATGTTCTTTATCCATTCATTTGCATTTCAGTTTCTTCTTGTATTCCAGTTACTCTTTGTTTCTTCTGATTTTGTCCTAGACAATTTGAAAATTCTGCTCATGCTTTATGAATTATTTTTTCTTTTTTTCATCCATGTGCTCAAGCTTATTTAGTCTATCCTCAGTGTCAGAAGTTCTTTTTTCAATAGTTGAGTTCTTTTTTAATCTATTATTAAATTCTTCCAATGTTCCTCTGATTGACTGGAGATTTTAGCCCCATTGCTTCCTTTTTCAGTATGTCTGTTTCTTTGCTAATAGTTTTTTATCTTGAGTTTTTTCACTTAGTCCTTTCATCTTCTTTTATTTTTATTTGTGGTAATTAGATCATTAGCAATTGTTTCTAGGTATTCATTCTGCTCTCTGTCCATGGACTCTTTGGTAGTGGAGTTGGGGATTTGAGGCAAAACCCATTCTAGTTTGATTCTTTATTGCTTAAAAGCTTCTTCTGGATCTCTGAATTTGGGTTCCCTATGTGGAATCAGAAACAAGTCTCTGGGTGCTTCTTCCTTGCAGGTCAAAGGGTCAGGTCTGACACCACCCCTCTGATGACCACCTTCCTACAGAAAGCTGCTTCTGCCTGGAGCCTTGTTTTGCTGCACCTTTTGTATCTAGGCTGCAGGACTCAGATCTGGAACCTGGTGGGCTTGCAGGACAGCCCACTGGGATTTTGAAGCTAAGCTATGGGTGTGCATCTCTGGGTCCTGGGGTCCAGACCTGTTCTGGGCCCACAGGGCAGGTAGGTGGGATGACTGTGGATGTGGTGGGTCCTCCTCTGGGCTGACCTGGGTGCCTGTCAGTCAGGAGTCTAGTCCCCAGTGGCCAGGTTGGTGGGTGGGGCAGCTTCAATGTGGGTGTCCTCCTGGGAGAGGAGTTTAAGTGTTGGGTCCTCAGAACTGTGGTCCCCTGGGTGGGACCAAACTGCTCAGCCTGGGGGCTGCTCCCAGAAGGGGGTTACTCCTTGTGCCTGACCTGGGCACCTGCAGACTGTGATTGGAGTACTCAGCCCTCAGGGCAGGTGGGTGGGGCTGCTCCAGGGTTAGGTGGGATCTTCCTTGGGGCTGTCTTGGGTGACTACTGGCCTGAACCAGTATCTTGGGACAACAGGATGGGTGTGGTGGCTCAGTGTGGGGGATGGTCCCTCATTGGGGCTGACTTCTGTGGGCCTGGGACCAGAGTCCTGGTGCTTCAGGTGCAGGGCCGGTGAGTGGGGCGGGTCTGAGTGAGGGGCGTCTTCCTCAGACTTGTCCTGGGAGCCTGATGCTGGTACGAAAGTCCTCAGCCCAAGCAGGCTGAGCCAGACCCAGAACTGATCTCATGTGGTGGATAAGCAAGGTCCAGTCCACACTTAAAATTTTGTGATGAGAATGTTTAAAAATCTACTGTGTTAGCAATTTTCAAAATACAGTACATTGTTACTAACTATATAGTAGCCATGTTTTATAATAGATCTCTTGAACTTTTCCTCATATGCAAATTTTACCTCAAAAATCTTACCTTGATCAACATGTCACTAAGCACCGTGGTCCCTCTTAAGCAGCATCCTACTCCAGCCCCTGGCAATTTTTAGCTTCCATGGATGAGACCATGCTGTATTTGTCTTTACATGTGTGGCTGATTTCACTTAGCATAATGTCCCCTAGGTTCATTGATGTTGTTGCAAATGACTGGATATCCTGTATTAAGGCTAAATAGTATTCCATTCTGAAAATGCACCTTATTTTCTTTATCCGTTTATCTTCATTGATGAACACTTAGTTTGAGATCAGATCTTGGCTGTTGTTAATAATGCTGCATGAAAATGGGAGTGTAGATGTGTCTTTGGCATAGGATTTCATTTCCTTTGTGTTTATACCCAGATTTAAAATTGATGGATTTTTTTTTTTTAAGACAGAGGGAGAGTAAGACAGAGAAAGAGAAAATCAATTTTATTTTTTATTTGATTTTTTTTTGTCTTTGACACTGTATGTGGTGCTGGAGTTTGAACCCAGGTCCTTATGCATGCCAGGCAAGTGCTGTAACTACTGAGCAATCACTCCGTCCTTATTTTTAATCTTTTGAGAATCCTATACTGTTTTCAAAAGTGAATGTACTAATTTATCATCCCAGAAATAAGGTACTAGGGTTGCCTTTTCTCCATATCCTCACTAATACTGCTTGCCTTTTTGATGGAAGCCATTTGATACTGTGTGTTTATGGACTGGAAGAATTAATATGGATTTAAATGTCCATAATGGCTAATATGAGCTACAAATTCAGTGTAATCTCTATCAACATTTCAGTGACATTTTCTACAGAAATGGAAAAAATATACTGAGTCATAGTTAACCTCAAGAAAACTTAAGTAGCCAAAGCAATCTTGAGCAAAAAGAACAAAACTAGAGATAGCCACCACCTGATCTCAAAATCTACTACAAAGCTATAATAATCAAATCAGCCTGGTAGTATCACAAAAACAGACATAGACCAATGGCATGAAATAAAGAGCTCAGAAATTAATCCATACCTACACAGTGAACTCATATTTGTGGATTGGTTGTGTGAAAACTGGATATTAACATGCAGAAGAATGAAATTGTTCTTGTCTCACCTCATGAAAAAATATCTTATTTCAGTTTGAAAGGTCTATACATTTTACTGGAAATAATATGACATCATTGGAGTAGAATTTGAAAATCACACAAAGCAAATCATAATCTTGTCACTTTGCCACAAATATCTACACACATTTGTACCTATTAATATGTTGTCAGTGTCTTTGTTTATGTGGAAATCTGTATTTTATTTCCATTAACATTTCCTAGAAATTCTCACGATTCTCTATTGCAGTGATAGAATCAAACAATCATTTCTTTTTCATTTTTAGTGCATTATAGTTGTACATAATATCGGGGCTCATTTTGATGTAACTGTACAAGCATGAAATATAATTTTCTTCAATTCAGTCCTAGTCCCTTTCATTCCTCTTCACTCACCCCTGTTCCTTCCCTCAACTCTGTTGGTCTTTTTTTTCTATTTAATTATATATTTTTTCAAATTAGTACATCATAGACATACATCAAGGTGAAATTCACTGTACTATATTCATATATGTATGTACAGAACGTTAGTCACTTTCATTCCAATGTTAAACAATTATTTTGAAAATATGCACTGAAACAAAATTGATGTAGGTACTTCCTTATAATCTCTCTGAGATAGGTGTTAAATGAGTGATTTTATTCATTAAAATAAAAATTTCATAATTTTTAATGTTATCATCTTTTATGTTGAAGATTTAATCTTTTCTCTAGACAATATGTGGTTATTTTGTTCTAAAACTTACATGTTTTGTTGAATATTTCTAAATAACTCAAGAGGGGTGGCTTCTTATACCATCCTAGGAAATAAACTCTAATAAAGCATTTATTTTGGTCAGGAAGATTCCAAATAATTGTTGTTAATCTTTTGTTATCAACTATGAAATCATTCATATTTCCTTTCATTTGCTTCAGAAGGAATCAAAGTATGCTTTCATATGTCTACAAATGATATGTAAAGCTTTATGTAAGAGAAGGAAGCATGTGGCCTTTTTTGGATATCTGAAAGCAATAATGCCTTGAGGTTCTTAGGGTTGTGGTATTTGTACATGTGCACATGTAATATCACATACATATTCCACATCATTTCCCATTTATATATTATATAACATTTTATTGTATGAATTCAAGCTAAATTTTGGTAGATTTTATGGGTTTTCCCTTTTTAATCTGGGGAAATTTTACCACTGCTTTAATAACCTTGCTCAAGGACTCTGAATATTTGAGGTAGGTGAAGAATCTTCAGTAGTATGAATTTGGATGGGCCTTAATTTCACATCCTAGTGAGAAACTGTAGGAAAAGAAGGTAATTCTTCAATAATCCTATTTGCAGGAGAACTTCTAGATTCCAAAGAGCTTACTAGGTGATTTTTGGCTCCAGTTCGAAACAAAGCTTTGGGTGGTGCACATAATACTTCTTGAGTAATCCTTCATTTTGAAGCATCCACTCATGGATGCATGGTGATTCTTTCTTTGACATTAATGTATAATCCCTTCTTCTTAGTTTTTCATTAGTTATACTTCTTTTGTGGTACAATTTGTATACAGAACCGTAAGTAAATCAGAAGTATATAGCTCTGTGTAATTCACAGCACTGAACACTGCTATGTTACTATCATCTATAAATATTCACATAATGCAATAGCACATTTCCTACACCATAGAAAATCCACTGAGCTCTTTCTGAACCACAGACCTTTCCAAAGTGATTTTTCTTCTGACATTCTGATTAAAATAATTTCTGGTTACTCTAGTTACTTGAAAAATTTTCCCTCCCTTTTTTACTTTCTTCTTTAACTTTAAAAGGAGTCAAGTATAAAATACCAATATAATTTATGTAAAATAAAATAATCGATTTTTAATTGAAAATATCAAGCATAAATGAATCATGTTTTTATATTCTCTGAAAATAAACCTCTACAATATTCATATTATATTTTATCTAGTAAAAATAATTATTTGGGGCTGGAGTGGTGGCTCAGTGGTTGTGGTGTTTGCTAGGCATACGGGAGGACAGAGGTTCAAACCCCAGTATTGTGTACACAACGAAGTGTTGGAACAAGGAAAGCCACATGAAAAAAATTTAAATGAAAGTGATTATCTCTTTCTCTCTTTCTCACTGTCCTCTTGTTTAAAAAAATCTTATGTGACTTTTGTTTATTAACTTATTCACTTTTAGATTTATTATAGTGTATATATGGTAAGAAAATAATTAAGGTGACAGTAAAGAACTCACTTTTAATGCAATAAGAAAAAAGGAGAGACATTTTTCATTTCCTTGAGCACTATAATTACACTCCCAGTTATTTTATTGAGTGGGTAGAGTTATTTATTGTTTTTTTTTTCTATCAAGTTTTAGTGTCACAGTAACCTTTGATTCATTTGAATCTTTTGAGACATGAAAATAGCAATATGGCAATTGTTTAATTTTTTATACTTATGACAGCATTGTATGAATTGATTTATTCTTCAATTGAAGTGTTAGAATTTGCTCTCAATTTGAAAGGTTAGAATTAATTATAATGAAACTAATTATTTATAATTATAACTTGAAATCAAAATGTCAGTATATTTATGGTGACAGTGCTTGAATGGGCTGAAGATTTCACTAACATATTAGATAATAACCAATCATAACTACTCCAATCCCGAGCTAAAGAAAATGTTATCTGTAAGTTATGCCTTAATTTTTCCTCTCTGTAGTCTTACAACTAGTAGACAGATATGAGTTATAATGTGTTATTAGCAACAGTCATTATAGATGGTAGTTATGTTGTATTTGTATTTGAGAATGTTCTTCTTGAATTATGTTGTTATTCTCATATGAATCAGTTGGCATAGGTTATAATTCCAACATATATCCAGAGTATGTCAGCATATTGGTAAACACAATGATAGCCATGAATTTTCATAAATAAGTAAAAGGAATAACAAATGTTAAGGAAGGTCCTCATGCTTTTGCTTTCCTAGGAATTTCACCTCACATTTATAGTAGAGAAAATGGGCTAACATGAAGGACTTGGAGTTGTTCAATGACTCAGCTCATTTACCTACATTGAGGGACTTTTTGCAGGCTGGTTTGATTAGAAATGGTTAAAAGGTATAGCTGGGAGGGTTCTGAAGACCTGTGAAGGTCAGAGGAATTGACATTTACATGATAGATAAGGGAAGATTGTACGTGGAAAAGTTCTCTGTCAAACTTTAGGTAATATGCAATTGTTACTAATCATTTACTTTAAATTATTAAAGATTGTATAATATTGGAAATAATCCTTTTGATAAATCAGTATTTCTTTTTCAAATAACAATACATTATTGGCTTTAGAAATCAAGTTAAATTTATTGCTACCTACAGAAATTGATTCATTCACGAAGCTGAAATGGGAGTATCACATGAGTCGAGGAAATTGAGAGCAAGCTGTACAGCGTAATGAGGCACAGTCTAAAAAACAATGCAAAAATAGATTCATAATTTTGCATTAATTTCTGATATGTTGGTTGGCAGTGAGTATGAACAACAACTTCAAATTTTATAGAAAATGTAACCTTTGTTACATTATTGATTTCTTTTGCTGTTCATACTCAGTTAACAGTATTTCAGCCCAATGCCACTTTGTTTTAGTCTAAATAGTCTGATAAAAACTTTGATTTATATTTATCCATATAAGGTACCATAATTAAATTATTTGAAAAGGTACCATTCTTTGTTTTCTGTTTGCTGGAAAATTTTTTCTCTAAGACAGTTTAAATTACTACTGAGTTTCAACATTATAAAATGATATGAGACAAGGCTGGAGCAGTGGCTCAGGGGTTTGGCACTTGCCTGGCAAACACGAGGTCTTGGGTTCAAACCCCAGCACCACATACACAACTAAGTGTTGGAGCAACTAGGGCCATGTGAAAAACTAAATAAAGTTCTCTGTCTCTCTCACTGTCCTTCTCTCTTTAAAAAAAAATGATATGAGGCACTGGTGAATTATGTAAGTTCAATAACACAAATATTGTTTAAATGTTAATTTTAATGCTAGTTAAAATAGTAACAGAGCCACACTTATACAAAATTATCTGTTTTTTGAAAAATTAATAAAATGAAGTGAATATAATGCATTTTTGTCTATATATGTATAGAGTTGTCTGTTATCTTTACCCATGTATATATATGAAAAAAATTTTAGAAAACATATTTTAGCTTTACTAAATATTTGTTATATGAATTAAAATGTCAATTAAATACAGATATGGTTTAATTACATTGAAAATGTATTGTAAAATATCATGAAATCCTTTGAAAACATGGCCTGACACATTTCGTTTATGCAGGATCTATATTTTTCTTATTTTTATTTTTGTTTAATATTTTACCGTACTGGGGATTATGCAAACTGTTTAAACAAAGATATTTTTTATTAGAAGTATATAAAGATACAGTTGAGGGGGAAACATTATCAAAACATTAGCAATCAATGGATATAAACTTTGTTATCCAGGGGAAATGCCAAAACATGGATGACCACCTTGGGTTTTACTTGTTGCAGTTTTCCCCAGAAGAACTTATGCGTTAAATGGGTAGCTCGTGGAGGAATGACATCGGCTTCTGGGATGGTTCCCCCATCTTCCCAATCTCCAGACTCCTAGGAGTTCTTCATATACCCTCCCCCCTACCCATCCCCCTCCCTACACCTCCAAGTATCCTAGAGAGCCATCACCCTATTACTCTGAAAGTCATTCAATTTGCAGTTTTGTTAGGTTAGCCGTCAGCCCTACTGCTTCCCCATATATGCTAGCATCAACAGATGAGAGAAACCATTCGGCCCTTGAGTCTGTGAGCTTGGGAGACTTCACTAAGCATAATTCTATCCATCTCCATCCATTTGATTTCAAAAGCTGTAATATCGTCCTCTCTAATGGCCGAGTAGTATTCCATAGTATATATGTACCAAAGCTTTAAAACAAAGATATTTTAAACAGCATCATTCAGTTTTGATTGTAGAGTTAAGCATACTCAACTGAACTTTCAAAATAGAGAGGTGAAAGCACCTTTTGCTGACCTAAATGGTTTTTTTTACAGTTAAGATAGTTTATTTAAAAATCCAGACATCTAAGTTCCATTGAAAAGCATTAGACCTAGTCCAAAATGATAAATTAGCTAGAGGGGAATCTCGTCCAGTTGTTCTAAACAGGCTCAATTTTCTAGTTCACTACTGACCTCATCTCACCACTTCCTAAAGCTCAGCATCACTCCCCTGTGTTACCTGCTTTCAGGTGCTGGACTAGGCATGTCTGATGCTTACCATTCTTTACAATGATATTTACTGGTAGTGTGATCTTTTTTTTTTCATGTTCTAAGTGGAATAACAATTTCTTTCATTTTCTTTCTACCTTTCATCAAGAGCAACTGTTTAACTTTATTAGGGACTGAGGTTTACTGTTCATGTGCTGAAAGCAAATGTTAACCTACTGGATGCATGTGTCCAGAACTAGTGAGGGTTAAGATTACCTTGCCTAATTGTTGCATGGAACAGGAAGAAGGAAATGGGGGAGAAGGAAGCTGAGATCCATCCCAGGCAAACGACAACATTATCACATTGATTCCAGTATTCTTTCATTCGATACAGCAGCTCCCAAACATTTTTGGTCTAATGATCATTTCCTGGGCATAGAAACTATTGAAGACCCCAGAGAGATTTTATCTATGTGGGGGAAATTGTAGATATTTACTTTTTTAGAAATTAAAATTGAGAAAATTTTAATTTATTTCAAAATTATTTTATGAACAGCAATGAAAAGCCCATGCTGTTGTAGTAAGTATACGCAGAATAAAAATATACATTCAAAAATATCATTGAGGAGTGGCACTGTTTCACTTTAAAAATATTTCTTGTATCTGGCTCAATAAAAGGCAGTTAAATTCTTATACCTGTTTCTCATATTTAATTTGTTGTGAAATATTGGTTGGATTGAAGAGTATGAAGAAAATCTGGCCTTAGATACATAGTTAGAAAAAAGTCGAAGAAGGAGAACAGGGGGAGGAAGGAAGGGCGGGAAATTGGAAGTACTGGGGATTGAAGTGGAGCAAGTTATGTTCCATGCATGCACGGACATGTCAAAATGAACCTCACTTTTATGTGTAACTATTGCACTAATGAAAACATTTTTAGAATTTTTTCAGATAGTTATGGATATTCTTCTTTAATACTTCATTGACATTTAACAAGTGTCAATTTCTTGAAGTGTACATCAATATTTTTATACCCATGCATGATTTTGTAGCATCCTGCATTGGTCCTATGGAAAATACTGAATCACCAAGTTAGGTAGGTCTTCTAAATATTGATCCATTTCATTTTGTAACATCAAAAAATTACCCCCAATTTAGTAAGAAAAGTCTTTAAGTGTGAGAAAACTGTCAAGAACACAGTGTACAATAGGACTTTACCCAAATTATGATTTTTTTGCTCAAACCTCCTATTTTATCATTGCCAACAAATAGTAATT
The DNA here is from genome assembly GCA_004027875.1 of Aplodontia rufa. Taxonomy (NCBI): domain Eukaryota; kingdom Metazoa; phylum Chordata; class Mammalia; order Rodentia; family Aplodontiidae; genus Aplodontia; species Aplodontia rufa. The sequence continues at coordinate 13,877 of PVKS010031350.1, read as the reverse complement.
TTTCTTCAAGTGACAAGCAGACTTCATTCATTTTTGTTAAAATGTGTGTAAAATGCCCAATCTATCACTCATTCTTTCAAGTAAAAATGGTGCTCTGGTAGGGCAGCTGGACCAGCTTGCAACCTAATCGCCTAAGTGCACCATCTTTATGTGGCTGAATGTTTCTTCCATTTATATGTACTCAGATTTATTAAGATTAGTAATTTTTTTACCAGTGTATCAAGAATTTTAAAAAATAAGTTGGGTTTTTGTTATTGTTGTTCTGCAGGTCTTCGGTACTGAAGAATTCAATGACTACTTGTAGTTTTGTGCCACTGCTGTGATTGTGCTAAGGTCCCAGCAGTTTTAACACCATTGTTTTTGTACCGTTATTATTATAAATATAAACAGAATGCAAATGGCATCTTAGAATTAATGCTGAATTGTTTTAACTCTGTTGACTCTCAAAAGGATTCTTAAAACTCCCCAACATGCACACTTAATACTGTGAGAATTGCTACTTTATGCAATCTGCTAATTTTTAAATGCATTTTTATGGAAATGTAATTTATATGCAAAAAGTAATCCATTTTAACTACATAGTTTAATGAATTTTGAGAAAAGTATATAATTTAACCATCATTGCAATATAAAATTACCTTTTCATGACATCAAAAGGATCCCTTCTCATTCACTTCCCACTCCCTTGTCCACTCCAGGCTGCCATAGGTGTGCATCCTACAGTTAGTTGTAGACTTTGTCTTTCCTGTACATTCATACTGATAAAACCATGAGGCCTTCAGTTCTACCAGTCTGGCTTCTTTCACACAGCTTATTTGTCTTGACAGATGAGTAATTTAGTGTATAGTATCAGTTTATTCCTTTCCATTGCTGAATAGTATTTCAAAGCTGTTGGGAATAAAATGCTATACTTTTTTGTGTCTAGCTACATTTATCTCCTCTTGTCAAATGTCTTCAATTCTTTTGTTAATTTTTTATTAAGAAATTTAGTTATTGTAAATAAAAAACGCATCCAATGAAATATTATGATATGTATATATTCTTAAAATTGGATTTACCCCCTATAGCCCACCCTATTCTCCCACTCTTACCGCTTCCCCTTCCCCTCCCCCTCCTACCCAATACATCTTTTGTTAATTTTTAAAAATAAAAAATATTATTCTTGCTATTGAGATGTAAGAATTCTTAATGTATTCTGGTTTAAAAGATCTTTGTTAGTTTTATGCAATGTAAATATTTACTCCATATATGTAAGTTTGCTTTCAATATTCATAGCATCTCTCAAAATGCAGAAAGTTTGATTTTGATGAATGACAAAATTATCAGAAATTTTTGGGTTACTTTAAGAATATTAATTTATAAATATTTAACATTGTTTCCCTTATGTTCTTGTTTTACATTCTAACTTAATTTTACGTTGGTCAGACCACTTGCTTTGTATGATTTTGTTGTTTGTGGAGACGTATTTTGTGGCTCAGAATATAATCTACACTGAAGAATATTCCATATGTGTTAGAAGAGAATGTAGTTGTTGGTTGAATTATTGTTTATGTTGATGGGATTACAATTATGCTTGTAGTTTCTTATCTCCTATATACTTACTTGTCCACTCCAACTTTCTTGTACTTTATGTTTGCACAGTGTTTCATTTTCCTTTGAATTCATTTGTGTCTTTATTTTAAATTTAGGTTCTTTGAGATAGCCTATTTTATTATTATCTTATTGTTACTATTTTATTTTGGGTTCTTGGAGACAGCTTCTCTAGATACCAACTGGAGTTATGTTAGTTCAGTTCTGACTTTAACCACCTACCCAGAGTGTTAGACTCCACAGTCTTAGGCCTCAGTCCTTTCATCTGCTCCTCTACTTCAGATGACAGTTGCACATCTGATAGGGCCTTCAATGACTCCCTCCTCTGGTTTTGCTAGAACAGCTCACAAACTGAGAGAAATGTTTTACTTGTATTTACTTGTTTATTATAAATAGTACTAAAACAGAAAGAAATAAAAAAGATCTCTAAACTATAGAGTTTGGAGAGCTTCAGGTTGATGAACACATCTATATCATGTACATGTTTGTTTGTAACTGTTATGACATCCTTTATAATAAACCAGTAAATAAAAGTAAAGTGTTTCCCTGAGTTCTGTGAGGATCTACATAAAGAGGCACATACAATCTTAAAGGGTCCTTCACAAAAGAACATCTGTCTGCATAGAATTAGATGGAGTGCCACCCTCCATGTCCACCAACATGGAAACCCTCTAAACTCTTCCCTTCCCTTCTTCCTTCCTTCTTCTCTTTCTCTGAGTGTGTGTGTGCATGTGTGCGTGCACACGTGCACATGCAAGGGATTGAATCCTGAACATTGTGCATGTATTCTCCCATTGAGCTACACCACAAGCCCCAGTTGAGAGATGTTTATGGAAGTTTCATATCATAGGCATGACTAATAATTATTATTCAGTCTCCAGCTCTCCCCCTTCCCTGATTTGGTGGATGGGGCTAAACTTTCCAACCTTTTCATCAGCTTGCTCTTATTGGTGACCAGCTCCCATTGGTGCTGTTGAAGAGCCCACCAAGAATCATCCCACGAGAACAAAAGATGCTCCTACTATATAGAAAATTCCACTTCTGTCAACCCACCTCCCAGGAAATCAGTAGTTTTAGGAACTTTGTTTTAGGATCTGTGTTCAAAGACCAAATCTTAGAACATAAAAACCCTTTTAGCACCCCATGACTTAGGGAATTATAAGGGTTTTGGGAACAGCAACCAAATACATATTTCTGAAGCCACAGCATTGTATTCTTAAATTATATTATGCAACTTCATATACAATGTGGGAAATAATTTCTGTTTTCCCTTATCCATCCCTATTGTATCATACATTTTACTGATACATGTTGTATTTTATAAATATTATAACATACATTCATCAATTAACTTTGAAAGAAACTTTAAAATGAGAAATCTTGTATTTATCCAAGAATTGCATTCCTTTGTCCAGATCCAAGTTTTTAGCTAGTGTCATTTTCTTTACTCTTGAATAATTTCCTTAAACGTTTACTACAGATCTGCTGTAAAATCTTTCCACCGTATATCAAAGGTTCTTTATTTTGCCTGAAGGTTTCCCTGGGGGTAGAATTCCAGTCCTCTTTCAGCCCTTTCCACATGTCTTTGTTTTTCTTCCTTGCCTAGTTCTGCTCATCGCTGTTCATTTGTGCATAATGTGTCCTTCTTTTGGTCAGGCTGGCTCTACTCTTTTTCAGTGAATTAGTTGTCACTGCTTCTAATCAGTTTCTTGTTTCTTGGCATGGCTAATACATTTGAATTGCATTTTTTATATTGTTGATTGTTCCTTTGGTGATACTTGAGATGAGGTTTAGATCTTTTAAGGCATGTTTTGGAGTTCTATCAAAGCAGTCGGGCTTGTATTGTTTTCTGAGAATTCAGCACACTGCCCGGGTATAGCCCTGCTGTGCTCTCTACAGAGGACCCTCAAAGCTAATCAGAGACTTTCCCCTCTGGCTGGTTGAAGCTCATCAAGTCTTCCAGCCCTTTGTGATCTCAGGAAACTGTTCAGCTCACCATTCTTTGGTAATCTTTGCCTGGCTTTGTGCCGTGCATTGCTTTGTAAAAATTTGAAGAGTGACTTTGAGCTCCTTTTCTGTGCATCTCCCTCTCCTGCTTGGCGTCTGCTGCTTAACTCTGTTCTCTTGTAGGCTGCTCTTCCGGCTCCTCAGGCTGTGCTGTACCCTCCAGACAGGAGCACTTGCTGGCTGCCTTCGTCTGTCCTCTTCCTCTCAGGAATCACAGTGCTGCTTGGCCCATATCATCCAGTGCCTGAAAGCAATTCTTCTATGTGTTCTGCTCACTTTTCTAGTTGTTTATGGTGTGAGGGTAAATCTGACCTCTGTTACTCAAATATGGCTAGATGTGAAAATCTTACTTTGATTAATTTGTGTATTTGTAATTTTCTTTCTAAAATGGGTACTTGGAATATGTATTATCAAAGATACTTCTCCCAAATCGTGCGGTTTGTACAGAAAAGTTCTAAGTGATAGAAAATTGTAACATTTTATATTAAAACTGTTAGCGTTTCTACCTAAAATAACATAGTAGGAGATGGCTAAGTATATATGACAACTGTTTACCAAATGTGTGTGCTCAGGGTCATTTTTACGCACATTTATAATCATGCAGCAATTTAAATGCTCATTTGTTCTTTATAATGCCTCTGCTCATATAGTTTTCTAAGTCAGGTGTTTCTACAATATTTAGTTCTCCAGGAATAATCAGCTCTGGTATCTGGAAACTGGGCTAGATTATCACTTTCCCTCTGTGTTTCATGGTGGTAAATTGCCTTTGTTAAATAAAAATTATATGCTCTATCCTGGTGATAGATCAAGCTTATTCCTTAAAGAATGTGAAAATATGTAATTTTAGAAATGTTCTGTAGTTATGTTAGTATATATGTACATGTATATACACACATAGACCTATTATTAATGACACACCTTTACATACATTATGCAAAATTACTATCTTTGTATTTCAAATGTTTTTTGTAGAAATAATGAATAATTAAGTAGACACATGCCTTTCTGTATATTTATACAAAAATCTGTAGCATATCAGTGGATTTCATTCAAAATATTTAATCTTTTTATCTTATGATAAGTATTTTCAACTTCTCTTTTGTTTTAACTTCTAGAGTGAGTTACTACATGACTTAGTGTTTTTGTAAAGAAAAATTTAAATGCCATGATTTTTACCCCATTAGCAAGAGAGTTGCAGATGTAATGAACAGAAAAAAAGGGAGGGAAAAATAGAAGAAAATTAAAGATATTTTTATCTGAGTTTAGCATATCCCTATATGTTAGAAGTCCAAACTTCATTATCTGAACATTCACTGTTCTGAAATAAGTTGAAATGTATTAAAGATGACTTGTATTGTCACTTTGCAAATGTACGATGTGGTGTTTTGCATAAATATTTTTCACACAGATCCTTATTGAGAGGCAAAAGTTCAGATAGCAGTTACACAGATTAGACTCTGCATATTTGACTCTTAGGAATGTACATTTTCAGCATGGTACTCATAGAATAAAATGCACAGCTGCCACCAAAATGTTAATGGGAGCTGCATGCTTAATTTATTGCTGCACTGAAAATATATCTCTTCCTGCTCAATATACTCAATCAAAAGTATTCATTAAGAAGCACTCCTATCTGCTTTTTATTTTCAAGGTAAAGCTGGAGAAAGGTATATTCTATTAAAAGTGAATATTTAATAAATTTCAGAAATAATATATTGAGTTTTGGAAGGGTTTTTGGGGAATTTTTTTTTTATTTATAAAGAGGAAAAATCTTGGAATACCGTTATAGCATTTCAAGATTTTCTTCTGTGCTGGTAATTATTATGCAAATATTATTGCTACTTGCAAAAGACCTTTGTCGTGAATTGCTTGGTAATGGAGCAAGGTTATTGAGCACTGCTCTTTAAATAGATGTTTCTATGACAGTATTATACGATAGAGCTAAAGATAAACTGCTGGTGGTAAAAGACTAAAAATTCCATCTACCATTTTTGTTGCCTCAGTGCCAGAATTAAAGATGTTTATCTGAATGCTTTCAATCAATTTATTTTTGTGTTTTCTAGTCCTTCCTATTTAGTAAATATGAAACAATGATTGTTCTCACTTTTCTTCTGTAGCTGTCACTAAGATGGTGTCATAATGTTTAGAGGTATGCTCTTTAACTGTCAGCATTTGTTACAGTTCAGTGATGCGTGATAAAATGTGAGGGACATTGTCTTCCTGCACTGCTAAGTGTATTAATGCAGTGATAATATTTCCCAACGACTTTTACTCAAGGTCGATGAAATGAGATTCATCTGTATTTTCCAACAATTTTTTTGTTGACCCATGTGTTTCCACCTTATCCTGTTTCTTTAAGTTTATTTGGTACTTTGTTAATTTTGAGGCAAATGTATGAAGATTATTAAAGATGACCCCATTGTTTTTATACTTTAATTGTATCTTTAAAAAGTATGCTTTACCAATTAATCTTTTAAAATAATTGTAACAGGATTGAATTATGAGCTTCTATTGCTACCTGTGAAAATGTAACTTGAGGTAGAACTCCATTTCTCCGATTTGTTTGATATTTTTATGATCCTATGAATATGAAAATTATTTTTAAAATATTAATTATATTGTAAACAAGCACTCATGCTCTTTACACACAGTTGTCTTATTTGTTAACAGGTTAAGGCTTTCAACTGCTTTCACACAGTGAGTATTTTCATCCTGATCGTAACTCTATGTAGCAGAGACTTAGTAATTATAAACCCCATTTCACTGATGAGAAAATCGAGCTCAGTGACTTCAGTACCCTAAGTACACACAGCTTGAGCTTACATCTAAGCTTTACTCCAATTCCTGTATCTTTTCTTCTTCTCCATTTCTATTTACTCACATTTATTGACAATCTGAGACTGTATATCACTGGCATAAATATTATGGTATGTTATTATAGAAGAACAAAATTATTATGACTACAATTAATAACTGCTTCTGGATTAATCTTTCTAAATCACCACTGTAATGATATCACCTCATTGTTTGCAAAACTTCACAGTTTGTTGCCAACTCAGTTCCTCCTTCATATATGCGAATCATTATCTTCTTCCATTTGAAATACTTACTTAGATTAGAGACGTTGTTGTTGATAGATTTTCATTTACTGTACTTCATCCCATTTCACTGAGTAGAGCACATATTGAGCATATTTGCATGGAAAATTTCCTTTTATTTGTTTAATAAGAAGCAGTATATGCTATTGGTTTAGTACTGCCTTTCCAATACAGACCACCTTTATATGTCATAGATTGTCTTTAATCTTTTCCCAAAACAATTTTATACTTTTTAAAGACTTGGTAATTTGCACTGAAAATTACTCTGCCCAATGGTGTTTTTGAGAAGACTCTTCAAATCTTTTAAATTCTGCATCGTTAGCATGTTTGATGCATCAATTAACTTCTGTTACTTATAGATGCCTTTCTATAATAAAGAATCTCAAAGAATAAAATGTGTAATTTGTAAATTATAACTGGTGTTCAGAATCCTTAAGATCAGTAGAGATAGAAAGAAGAAGTAATTTTTTTTCAGTGAGAGAGACAGAGACAGAGAGAATCAATTTTTATTGAGTTTTTCACATGGCTTTTGTTGTGCTGAAACTTAGTTGTGTAAGTGGGTGCTGGGGTTTGAGCCCGTATACTCACGCATGACAGGCAGGCTCTGTAACTGCCAACCCACCGCTCCAGCCCCATGAAGAAGTAATTTGAAAAGCAGATCTTAATTATGAATTTTGATTTTGAAAGATTCCTGTAGGTCAAATAAGAATTGAGAACACCACATACTTAAATATTTTTGACAGACGTTATTATAACCATTTATTTTGAGCCCAAATAAGTCATGGTGGATTCTCACTTATTTCTAAAAATGTGTATTCATCTTTTATCCATTTTAATTATGATTCATGGAAAATCCATAGAAAACAAACTCTTATTTCATTTACTGTTTAAGAATGGAAATAGTTTCTGGGAATTTTAAATTTTCAATTGTTCAGCTAGCATGAACTTATGATAGATTAGTTAATGACTATCTTTAAATAAAATATTAAAGTTAAGTTGAAATGAGTACTTTGATGTTATTAAAACGCTATAACACTACTTCATATGAGCTGTGGTTTGTGCAAATTCTAAAATTTTTAAAAAGGTGTATGATTGTAATAGGGCTCCAGAGGCTTCACTCTACCCAAATCACAGCTTTCTTTGCAAGCATTGCTGCTCCTCCAGTGTCATCACACACTGCTGACATGACCTGGTACACACTGAGAGGGTAGCCGTAGAGGGACCAGGATGTGTGCAAAAGAGGGCTCTGCTGGGACCAAGAGAAACCTAAGGGCAAGCACTCCTCTCAGCTCTGCCAAAAGTTGCATCCCAAGGCCACTTACCCTAACTTATAAGTTGAGGCAACATTGGTTGTAATTACAATTTAGAGTTTTTTAAAAATTGAATGATTGTTTTTGGGTTTTTTTTGAATCACTGTTTTACAATAATCATCAAAATTGTGCCAGAACTCACATTTTAAAAGAGAAAAAAAATCAATTTCCTGTATTTAGAAAAATACACAAATGTATTTTCCTATACCTACCTACTCAGCACAAGAGTTATTGTCTGGTCTGCTTTCTTTTGTTCAGGTTGTAACAGTGCCTAAAATAGGTGAATGAGCAGGTCAGAGAAAGAAGGGTATCAAGGAATTTTTCAAATTCTTTCCTCTGAGTACCCTTCAAAATGATATTTGCAGCTATTCATGATTTAATTTTTGTATATAACATAATTTTGGTTTTGATTTACTTTTAATAGTGTTATAGTAGCAGGACGGCAGAGAGCCCGTTTGTCTGAGTTTGTATCTCAAGTATGATATTCAACTTCTTTTTGCCCAGTTTTCTCATCTGTGACTTAGGGACAATAATAGTGCCTGAATTATAAAGGAGTGTGAACAGTAAATAAAGTACTACACATATAGGTCCTGGCCAGTGCTTCTCATGTTGAAACATGCAAAATATATGTGATCTGATTAATCACTGTTAGAGGATTACATGTCAGAGTTACAGAAAACAAGGCTAAATCTATTTTCAACAAAGTTCAGCTAAACATCCTATGTTTGAGTTAAATAATTAAGGACCCTTCAAAAGAAGGCTAATTTTATTGTAACATTTGAATTAGTGAAAATTACTGTGAAAAAGAAATGACAAATATAAACATTAATATTTGTCTTATTACTTCAGATATGCAAATGATACATTTGTACAAGTTTAGAATTTCAAAATATAAATTCTCTACAGCCAACAGAGTTATTTTGAATGGATTTTCTTTTTATGCCATATACCTCTTGATACAATGAAATAGTGAAAGAAGAGCTTAATAAAGTGGAACTGATTGGATTGGACATTTGTATACCTCTGTGGGTGTTAGTTTAATTGTCCATGAGATTGAGTTGTTAAATGAGTAAATTAATATAAGTAACACAAAGAATGGAAATAAGATTGGAAAATAGTTTTATTTTTAATGTGCAATTATAGGTAGTATTTTGAGGTTTTTAAAATACATACACTTCATGAGAAAAATTTTAACTTATCTCAGTTTAATTTGTATTTCATGTATCATTTGTTAGATGTTGTAAAAAGATAACATTTAAAGTTAAACAGAGGTAGATATTAGAAAGTATAAACTGATAGATCAGCTATTATATATCCTTTTAGGATTGTGTAATACAGTAGGTTTAGTTGTACATCTTAAGTTAACTTCGCTCATGAAAGATTTCTTAAGTATTATTTTTCAAGAGTTTGTCTTGTATCATAAAGATTTATGCAGTGGGGGAAGAAGTATCATCTTTATTCCATCCAGTTTTGATTGATTTCAGAAAGCCAATTTTAATAGCCAAGTGGTGTGATACCTTTCATTAAGTGCCATCAGTTGTCATCTGATGCATATAGTTTATTAATGTTCTTTGAGACATTATTTATAATTTAGAATACTATTTTATCAAAAAATCAAGGCCAATAATGGAAGGACATTGTTGGTGGGAGAGATTGATTAGATAAACCTTTCTGTTAAATTTTAAAATACTAGATATATTTTTGGTGCATTGTAGTTATGCATAATAGTATGGTTCATTTTTTTTTTTAAAGAGAGAGGGACAGTGAGAGAAAGAAAGAGAGAATCAAATTTTTTTAGTTTTTCATGTGGCTTTTGTTGCTCCAATGCCTTGTTGTGTATGTTATGCTGGGGTTCGAACCCGTGTCCTCATGCTTGCCAGGCCGTGCCATAACTGCCAAGCCATCCCTGCAGCCCAGTAGGGTTCATTTTTACATGGAATATAATACATTCATGGAATATAATGTTGCAATTTAGTCCCCAGTACTTTGTGATTTTTGGTTTTGGTACTAGCGATTGAACCCACAGCTACTTTACCACTGATACTTCCTCAGCTCTTTTTGTATTTTATTTTGGGACAGGGCTGCACTAGATTGCTGAGGCTGGGCTGGAATTTGTGATCCTCCTTCCTCAGCCTCCTTCAGAGTCACTGAGGAGATTATAGGAGTGTCCAGTGGCACCTTGCCTCCAGTACTTCCTCTTTCTCTCCCCTCCTCCTTCCCACTATTCCCCTTCCTTTATTCCTCCTGCCTTCCTTCTGTTTATTTATTGTTTTTTAATTGGTGCTTTATAGATACACATAAAGGTGAAATTCACTGTGGTATATCCATACAATTAGATCTCATCATTTGGTCATGTCATTCTCCATTTTTTTCCATTTCCTCTGCTTCCTCCTGCTCTCTCTATTCCCTTCCTCTATTTCACTGATCTCCCTTTTATTTTTATCAGATTCCACCACTTTTTAAAAAAGCTATCAATGTTTTATAAACATGGGCTAAAATTCATAGAACTTACACATATGTTAAAATTCACAAAAATATAAAATGAAAAATCCAGTCAATTTTAGTATATGTAAATTTAAAATAAGTATTTAAATATCTAGAATTTTGAAATATTTTTAAAGTTATAGAACTAGGAATATGGCTCAGTGGTAGCATTTCCCTAGAATGTTTGAGCTCCTGGATTTGATCCACAACATCACACAAAAATGTTATAGCTAAGATATTGGGCAATAATAATGTAAAATCAGGAAGGAGATTGATCTGAATTAAAGAATTCTCTGACCTTACAGAGTTCATAAAATAAAGAAGTCCAATCATATACTAGACTTTTTAATGACACATGAAAAAACTGTCTATTATAACCACAAAACTAATAAAGTTTATTTTCCTCCAGACCAGTAGAGAGAACAAGCAGAATGGTGGATGGGGAGAGGGAGAGATAGGAATGTATCAATTCAAATAAAACAAGAAAGGGAGAGAGAAACAGACAAAGAAAATACAAGTGTAATGGTAAACATCACACATGTACATGGTCCAGATTCATTAGGTAACTCAGGGATTATCCGATTGGATTACAAGAGGATGTTTGCCCCGTTTTCCTTTACAAAGTACCCTAAAACATAAAAGGATACTGATGGTGAAAATAAAGATGTAAAATTTTGAACCTTATATGCAGGATCAAGTTGGCTTGCCAGAACCATTCTGAACCTTTCTCCCTTCTCCCACCACCTCTCAGCTCCGCTGCGTGCCCTAGAAGGAGACTGATGCACTCTGAGACTACATCTTTCAGCCTCTCCTGCCTCTGGCTTCTGCTGGGTTCAGCAAATGCAAGACAGCATGGGGAGCGCAGATGATTTCAGGAGAGAAAGGACAGAGTATGACTCTGCCAACCCTTCCTGAGGGATCCCAGTAGCTGTCTTCCTCCCCCAATGCCACTAATTTTGTAAGAGGATATACTGCCTCTTTGGGTTCTGCTAACTTCTCCCTCTCTTTGGGTGTCAGGTTGCTAACTCTTAGATTCCTCACCTAAGGTTAATGTTGTTTTCATCCTGCCTACTCTTTGTTAAAATAGTTCTTCAACTAAATTCACCTCAGTTACAAGTTTGAATGTACAACTGGTTTCTTGCTTCAATGTTGACTTATATACCAAGCAAGTTTTAAGCTAAAGAAAACTGATGTAGTTGTATTAATGTCATGTAAAACAGTTTACAACAAATAGCATTTCAAATGATAAAGATAGAAAACCTTCACTGCAAATGGATTATCTTCATTAGAGAGGTATAATGTATCTTAATTTATAATTACCTAATAACAGCCTAACTGTACTTAAAAATATAAACTTAGAAATACTATCTGTAGAAAAGAAGTTATTTAGTTAGTAAACAACAGAAAGACAATAGAGGGAAGGGAAAGGAGAAAGGTGGGGGGCACTGGGGACTGAATTAGATAAGCTATACTGCCTGACTTTACAAGAATTTAAATGGTTAAATTTAAATTTAAATTTAAGGGGTGATAGGAAGGGAGAAGTAGTGGAAACATTGGAACTGAGTTAAAACAAGGTATATTCCAAGCATTTATAAGTATGTCACTGTATATACCATTGTCATCTATATAAAAAGTTCTTGATAGGTTTAAGAATTATGTCACTGTACTGGAGTATTTTAGGATAAATTTATGACCCAGAGAGGCAAGGGATCAGGGGATAGGAGGAAGAAATCTGGGGGGTAGGGATGGGGAGTGTGCGATCCTAAGGGAGACATTGATTAAATAGTATTGCTGCATTGTGTGCATCCATGACTATGTAACAACAAATCCAATCATTATGGACAACTATGATGCACTAATAAAATGTAAAAAAATAAAAATAGAAGAAAAAAAGCACATTAGAAATTTTGATAAATACTACCAACCGTGTTCATAAAACGCAGTACATATCTATATGTCCACAAAAAATATGGAATATCCATTTTCTATATCTATTTGAATACCAAAAGTCTTTTCTGTTGAATATGCAAGATATAAAAAAAGAAAAAGAAAATTTCAACAACCCTCAGTAATTGATAGATCAAGCAGATAAATATCATTAAGGAAAGAAACGATCTGACAACATGTACAGTTAATAAGCTTGATTGTGAAATTATGAAAAACTTATCCAAAGAAAGGACCATAAATTTTTAAGTATAGATACAACATTTATAAGAATTGACAACCAACAGCAGGACTAAGAGTGTTTTAAATAATTGATTTCAGACAGAACATAAATGGTTAGTCTAATGAAAAGAAGAAATCTAACTTGAAAATGCCAAAAATAAATTTAAATGCAAACACTACCAAATATGACAAAGAAGAGGTAGTAATTTTAAAAAGGTTTGTATTGAATCACTTATCAATACTTTTAAAATATAGCAAAAAACCCCATAAAATTACTTAGAGAAACATCTACAGGCTTCACTATTCATGTTAAACACACACACTCAAGTTGAAGATTAATAAGCTGTATATCAAATGCAAGGAACTTAAGAATAACAACAAAATGAACCCAAATAAACTAGAGCAATGAATAATAATGACGTTAATAACAACAACAAAAAGTAATAGAACTGGTAAACAGATCCCACAATCAGGTTTTTATTTTCAAGGATTAGCTAGATTTTTTTAAAGAGAAAAAATAGAAGATACAAATAGTCAATGATTGGTTCGATAGGCAAATGTATAACAATGCTATGCATTTTCTTGATTCTCTAGTACGTGATAATAATAGTTAATTATTACAATAACATGTCTACAAATTTGCTGCATTTCAATAGGGCAAACCTATCCATTAGGCACAATAAGTACAATTCTACGGGTTCAGAATATTTTTTGTAGCTTATGAAAGTGTTTTAATTTTTTTGAATCAAAAAAAAATGAATATAATAAAAATAAACATAATGAATACAGGAAGGATTATATTCCTTTCTATACCAATAAAGTCCCTCACTAAATTTCTTCTTTCTTCCTTTCTCCTCCTCCTCCTCCTCCTCCTCATCCTTCTTCTTCTTCTTCTTTCTTCTTTCTTCTTCTTCTTCTTTTTTTTTTTTTTAACTGTTTTTCTAGGGAGGAGGTAGCTAACAAAGGCAAAGGTGCTTTGGGTCTACCAAGGCCCAAATATAGCCCTGAATTCAGCAGTTTTCAACAATAAGAAATTTAAAACACCCAAAGTCATATGTAATGGTTTGAATGTGAGATGGTGTGGAGGCTGGGGTGAAGTCAGTGAGTAGGCCCTCAGCTGGGATTTCCTGGCAACTGCGGCAGGTAGGGAGTGGCTGCAGGAGCCCCAGTGGCCCCATGTGGGGCTGCCTTTGGGTGCGTTTTTTTTTTTTTTTTTTTTTTT
>PVKS010031349.1:0-23510 GCA_004027875.1 Aplodontia rufa | reverse complement strand
GAGAGCCGGGCAGAACAAAGGCAGTAGGAAGGGAAAGAGCACTGGCCGCCTCTCAGCGCGGCCCCTCTCGGCAGCGCCGCTCCCCATCCCTCTAGCTCCGCTCAGCTTGCTCACCAGCCAGGGCACTCCGGGTGACGAAGGATGTCCGTATTGTAGATATTCGGATCTCCAAAAGGACTTTAGTTCCAGCTCCAGTCCAGGAAGAGTCTTCTTTTCCGTGGGAAGCGGCGGTGTAATGGCTCGCACTGGAGAGTCGCCTAGGGCTGGTCTGGAAAGCGCGCTGCGATTGCGCGAGAAGATCGCGAGCACCAAGCTCTCCTCTTTGGACAACAGCGGCGCCCAGAGTCCACATTGGGGAACTGCAGCCTCTGCTTTTTCACTTTAACCAGTAGGATCATTATAATTGCGTGTCAACTGAAACTATGTAGGTAGTCTATACATTTAATAACGTTTTAAGCCTTAGTCTTAGACATGCTTTATACCATATTTTCAGGGATTTAGGTAAATCATGTAGATTTAGTACATAAATATTTATCTGCGGACACAATCAGTCCCCAATATACAAATATGCATTTAGTGATACAAAAATGAATGCAATAGCGGCTGAAGTGGTGACTCAGTGGTTACGGCACTTGCCTGGCATGCGCGAGGACCCGGGTTTGAACCCCAGCACCACATACACAACAAAGCGTTGGAGCAACGAAAGCCACATGAAAAAGTAAAAATTGATTCTTTCTTTCTCTCACTGTCCTTCTCTCTTTTAAAAAATGAATGCAATAGACTTGGCACAAGGCATCAGAGTACAGTAACTTTGCATACTTCTTCAGTAGCACTATAGAGTATAATTTCCTCCTTTTCTTGTTCCTAATGTTTTAATCCACTTTTCTAGGTACTTCCAAGATGGTTACTTTTCGTTTTTTTTTTTTTGAAAGATCATTAATAAAGCTCACATTCTTTTAAGGTAGATGCAATTTCTACTTAACTTCCAACACCTCTTTTTACAAGACAGTTTCAGTTATTTACAATATTATTTCATTCTCATTTCTATTGTCCGAGGAAAACAAATGAGGTTGCCTGAATGTTAGTCTGTTCCTTTCCTATTACACAAGTATTCTCCTGGTCACAAGAGATAACATCAATACCAGGTAAATAACATACACATTTGTGTGTGTGTGTGTCACTGGGGATTGATCCAGAGCCTGACACATGCTAGGTGAACACTCCACCACTGAGCTCTATCCCTAGCCCTGGGAAGCAATGTTTTGCCTTGTCACATGAAATCAGTGAGGCCTACTATATCCAAGATCTGGTCTTCACCTCAACACTGATGATCTGATGATCTGATGATGATCACAGGATTTGAAGGAAACAGTCCCTGGAAAGTTTGCTTGCAATAGCTCCATGAGGTTAGTGATTTCTCCTGTCATTTTAAAAAAATTTTAAGCATCTAACTAATTTTGATCAGGAAATTTTCAAAATACATGATAGCTATAGTTCTGCCAGAGGACATTGTCTCACAAAATATCAGTAATGTTCCTTTGTGAATGCATGAAATTCTCTCTTTGGTCATCTTATATGCAAAATGCTATCAAGTACTACAACACTAGAACAAATGTCCTTTAAATTAACACTCAGAAATTCCCAGGAATCAAAATTACATTGCTATACATCTCTTATAGATGATCATCATTTGCAATATTAAACTTTACAAAAATGTTATGCAGAAGAATATAGATATAGTTAGTCCCAGATTGGTTTGCTTCTAGTTGAAATTTTCATTAGACCCAATAAATAAAATTGACTCCTATTCTAGAGTTTGAGTGCATGAGATTGTTGTTTCATGTAGTTTCCCAAATCTCCCATTTGGAGAACCCACAGACATACTTCACATGTCTAAAACAGCACATTGGAATTCTATGTTAAAGCATGTAACTACAGTCTATTTCATAAATGCCAGTTACAACAACTGAAATATTTGTTTGCCATTTTGTTGGTTTTAGCAATGAATTCCAGTGTGGTATTAGACAGACACTGTGCCTGTTTTTTACACAGATATTAATGAAGATTGACACATTTTATTCTTCAGGTATCAAACTTTCTTTCTAGCAGAATCCAACTTTGTTAGCTTATTATACTTTAAATGGTCAAGGAAGCAACCAGAATTTTCAGGGCCATTAAGCTGAGTTACACAGAAGCAGAAGAAGGACATAGAAAAAAGCTTCAGACTGGAAAATCCTTAAGAATCTTTTATAGACTTGAGTCCTAAAGAGAATCTTGAGAAGACAGCGGAATAGTTTTATACTATTGCTAATCTTACACACAGAGACAGACAATAATTCATACTCACAAAATATGAGTTAAAAAATCCAAGTGGAGGGGCTGGAGATGTAGCTCAGTAGTAGAGCACTTGTCTAGCATGAGCGAGGTCCTTGGTTCAATCCCCATCACTTAAAAAATTAAATATGCTTGCAAGAAAACCAAGTGGAAAAATAGTCTACTTATTCACAATCTTGGTACAATGACTTGCACTAAAGAAATGGTACCACAACCTATGTGTTGTATGTTAAATTATCACCAGTAAGCTTTTTATCTCCATAAGGTTTTCTTAACACCATCTTCAAAATTCTTGTTTTGCAAATAATTGGGACATTTCTTGAACAACATAACTCTTGTGGAAACAAAGATAAAGGAAGAACTGAACTCACCTGATTCATTGAGTCTTCACCCTTACGTTCATGAAAATCTATGGATGTTAACAAAGAATCATTTTTCTCACAGCTTTCCTGGCTGATGAGTGTGTCCACATAGTTGGGCTGGGGAAAGATAATGTGGCTGTTCCCAGAGTCTGGGGTGAGGGAGATCTCATGGGAATAGGTTTGCAGGAAAGCACGCACCCCATCCATGCCTACAAAGTGTGAGGCAGACACATCCTCCAACCCACTACGTGTGGCCTGGAGCAAGCGTGACTTGTGCCAGCGCTGCAGCCTGAGTAACAGCAGCACAATGACAAAGACAAGGAAAACACAGGAGACAGTGGCCACTGCCACTACCAAGTAGAGTGTGAGGTCTGAATCGTTAGTGTCCATAGGTATCCTGTTGCTGCTGAGGTCTGCTAGGACCTCTGGGATGCTGTCTGCCACAGCCACGGTGAATGTGACAGTGGCTGAGAGAGGGGGCTGGCCATGGTCCTGGACGGCCACCACTAGGCTCTGTCTGAGCGTGTCTCTGTCCAGAAGGGCCCGTGCTGTGCGCACCTCCCCTGTGTGCAGCCCCACAGAGAAAAGCCCTGGCTCACTGGCCTTGAGCAGGCGGTATGACAGCCAAGCATTCTGGCCTGAGTCTTTGTCCACTGCCACCACCTTGGTCACCAGATAACCCAGCTCTGCAGAGCGGGGAGCCAGCTCTACCCCAGTGGATCCATCAGTGGGGAGAGTGGGATACAGAATCTCAGGTGCATTGTCATTCTGGTCCAAGACAAACAGATTCAATGAGACCTTGCTGCTGAGAGGTGGTTCCCCACTGTCATGTGCAGTCACTCTCAGTTGTAGGTTTCGAAACTGCTCATAGTCAAAGGACCGAAGTGCATACAGAACACCAGTGTCAGAGTTGATGGAGATATAAGAGGACACTGATGCCTCCTGGGTAGTGTCATCATCCAAGGAATAAGTGATCTGGGCGTTCTTGTCACTGTCAGGGTCATGTGCAGTCACTGAGAAGATGGAGGCACCTCTGGGGTTGTTCTCAGGGATGTAGATGGAGTAGGAGGAGTGAAGGAATGTGGGTGGATTGTCATTGGTGTCTGCCACACGTAAGTAGATGTGAGTTTCTGTGGACAGGGGAGGAGTTCCACCATCTGTAGCTTTCAGTGTGATGTTGTATGCAGAGTGAGTCTCCCGGTCTAGGTTTTCTGCTGTGACCAATCTATAATAATTATCTATTGACATTTCTAATTTAAAAGGCAGATTTTCTGGAAGAGTGCACGTCACTTCGCCATTCTTCCCAGAATCTCTGTCTTGGAGGTAGAAAAGAGCAATTACAGTCCCAGGAGGTGTATCTTCAGGTATTGAGTTGCTTGCAGACATCACAGTCACTTCTGGAGCATTGTCATTCACATCTAAAACTGTAATCAGGACTTTTGCCTTTGTCAGACTACCAGGACCATCCTGAGCATGAACTTCAATTTCATAGAAACTAGATTCTTCATAATCCAGGTTTCCTAAAGTTGTTAATTCTCCTGTAACAGAGCCCAGATGGAATATTTGTAGAAGTTTTGGAGTTATTTTTCGAAAAGAATATGTCACTTCCCCATTGACTCCTTCATCTGGGTCCATGGCATTTACAGTGATAATTCTGGTTCCTACTGGCACGTTCTCTGGGACAGCCACTTGATACTGGGGTAGAGAGAAGACTGGTGTGTGATCATTCACATCCACCACTGTCACTCGGATATGCAAGATGCCAGATAAGGGTGGGTCTCCACCATCATAGGCTGTGAGGACCAGGTGGTGTATCATCTCTTCTTCTCGGTCCAGCACCTGCTCCAGCACCAGTTCTGGGTACTTAATTCCATCTTCTCCATTTTGCACTACCAGGGAGAAGTGGCGATTGGGACTGAGCTGGTATCTCTGGAGGGAGTTCATGCCCACATCTGGATCTCCAGCCTCGTTTAGCATAAACCGCATCCCAGGAACTGTATTCTCCATTATTTTTACATTTATTTCTTCCGTCAAGAATCTAGGAGCGTTGTCATTAACATCCACTATTTCCACTTCTATAGGGTAAAGATTCATTTTATCCTCCATCAAAATGTTAAAGTTTACCAGACACCGCGCGCTCTGCGCACAGAGCTCCTCGCGGTCTATCCTGCCTGCGGTCACCAAGCTGCCGCTTCGCGGGTTCAGAGAGAAAAGCTGCGTCCTACCTTTGGAGACGATGCGGACTCCACGCTCCGTCAGCTCCTGAGGCTCCAGTCCCAGGTCCTTGGCAATATTACCCACAAAAGACCCCTCGTCTGTCTCCTCTGTCACAGAGTAGAGAATTTGTCCTGCCCAGGCTTCCCACCAGGTCCCCAGGAGGATGGAAAGGAGGACGAATCCTCTGTAGTTGTCGCCCATCTGCGGAGCCGCCATTGGTGTCCTGCTGACCTTGCTGAGACCCTGAGCGGTCTCGGAAGGTGCTGTTTGAGTGCAGCTGTTTCTGCGTGGACCCCTCTGTATTCGGAAGCGAAGCCCAGAACCCAGCGGTAGAGAGGATTGAGTTTGGCGCAGCTTGAAAGAGGGATTGTCTCAATATGTCCTTTGCGCTGTAACACTCGGTGGTTCTTGTAGGATTTCATCGCACCATTTCCCCCTGGTTGGTGAACAGCGGCGCTCAGAGTCCTTACTAAGCTATTGCAGCATATTGAAGCAAAATAAACTGGTTTTTCAGAAAATAGTTTCATCCTTCAAAATTTCCCTATTTATTTGTTTCTTCATTCTGGATATCTCTGTTATACTTTAGAAATCCTTTTTAAGACACTGATTAGTTCAGCAGTGTTCACGGATAAGTATTCGTTCATCCAGATAAAAATTTTAAATCTGTTTGGTGTTGCAATTTCGAAGTTAATTTTTAGGCACGTACATTTTGTTGCATATAGAGAAAAATCAATCAATGTGGCTAAAAAGGAGAATGCTTAATATATACGTACATATATGTGTGTGTATTCATATATATTATCTGTATAAGTGTATATTTATGTTTCCTTAAAATGGCTTCATTATCTCTAGAATTCAAATTCTTCTAGGTTATTCCACAACATAAAATTAAATGTTTTATTTAAATGAAATGATAACTCAGGTAAAAGAATAAAATAAACCAGTCTACTATACATGAAACCCAGTTAGCTAGCTTTACCTATAATGATGGATGTTCAAGATGTACTTAAATCACCAAAATTGAGTGATACAGTAAAACAGCATTTTTACTCGGAGTGTAAAAAACAAATCATCATATTTGTATAAGAGACCATCTGACTCACATGAATAATATCCAAGATTCCATTTGTTTAAAATTTTAATTTACTATTTACTTTTTTGTTGGCACTGGGGGTTGAACCCAGGGGTGCTTTACTGCTGAGTCATATCCCCAGCCCTTTTTATATTTTATTTTGAGACTGGGTCTCACTAAGTTGTGTAGGGCCTTGCTAGATTGCTGAGGCTGGCTTTGAACTTGGGATCCTCTTGCCTCAGTCTCTTGAGTTGCTGGGATTAAAGGTGTGCACCACCACACCTTGCTAATTTACTTTTAGATTTTTCCCCTTCTTTTTTTGGTACCAGGCATTAAACCCTGAGGTGCTTAACTAATGAGCCATATCCCAAACCCTTTTTTTTTTAATTTTGAGACAGGATCTTGGTAGGTTGCTTAGAGCCTCACCAAGTTTCTGAGGCTGGCTTTCAACTTTCAATTCTCTGCCTCAACCTCCCAGTCGCTGGGATCATAGGCATGCGTCACCACACTGGGCTTTACTCTTAAATTCTTATAAAATCTGTCAAAGAATTGTATCAAAAATGTCCCAACAAGGGGGCTGGAGCGGTGGCTCAGCGGTTTCGGCGCTTGTCTGGCAAGCACGAGGACCCGGGTTCAAACCCCAGCACCACGTACACAACTGAGTGTTGGAGCAACTAAGGCCATGTGAAAAACTCAATAAAGTTGTTTCTCTCTTTCTCTGTCTCTCTCACTGTCCCTCTCTCTTTATAAAAAAAAAATGTCCCAACAAATCAGATTTGAAAATACATGCTTGGAATCTCTTGATTAGCCATATACATTTGGAAACTTGAAACAAACAATTCTATAATAATTGAAGAAATGCAAATATCACCATATTGATTTAGAAAAGGATATATTACTTTTATCATCATATTTAAAAGATCAACTGAATGTCTTTCTTGTTTGTTTGCTTTTTGGCAATGGTGTGATTTGAGCCCAGGGCCTTGTGTATGGTAGGCAAGTTCTCTGTCACTGATCTGTACTCTCAAACCCCCCATGTTATCTTTTTTTTTTAAAGAAAGAGGGAAGAGAGAGAGAGAGAGAGAGACAGAGAGAGACAGAGAGAGAGAGAAGCAACTTTTATTTAGTTTTTCATGAGACTTTCATTCCTCAGGCACTTCGTTGTGTAGGTGGTGTTGGGGTCTGAACTTGCGTACTTACGCATGCCAGGCAAGCCCAGTAACCACTGAGCCATTGCACCAGCCCCCTCCCCCCCACCATGTTATCTTTAGAAAGTCTGGCAAACTGGCTACAAATGAAGTTATCACAAATTTTCAGTATAATTTCTTGATTTTTTTCTGTCATGAGCATACCAAATTTAGATGCATATGTATCCAATCCTTTCTATTATCAGATCATAGATTACTGTAACTTGAGATTGGAAAAAAATCTCAGATGTAATGTACTATACCTCATCAAATTATAGTATCCCCTATACTTTCTTAATTCCAGGCCATCCATTTACTTTTGAAGAGGGCCCAATAACAGAATCTCCTACTTCCTTAGCAATCATTTTCCTATTCTAACTCTAACAATTAAAAGCTTTGCTATGTTCTCACCATGCCATAATTTCATTTGCGTCTTTTGCTCATAATGAATAGGACTAATCATTCTTCTAAATGATAATCCCCCTTTCCTTCAAATACATGAATATAGAGTTTCTATATAATAGCAGTCCTATTTTATATTTGGGTTAAAATGCTGTTATATAAACTTTTATTTGATCCCCATTAATCCTTTTTTCTTCCATTAACCAATTAGTTCTCTCTCTTTAGAGATATTTCCTGTAAGTGATTGCTACAGAGCCTCCATTAAAATTCATTTTCACAATTAAATATTATTAAGCACACAATATGCATAAGACATTTTAGCAGGTGTACATCACCAGTGCTTATATCTAACAATCCAATAATTATAGTAATGATGATGTCAACAAATACTTGTTCACTATTTTGCTTTACAGTTTGGATTTTTTTCATAAAATTTTAATTTTTAAATTTTTGTTCAAGTAAATTTTAATTAATTGTAGTGTTAATTAGAAGACCGTAGAGATTTTGACTGGCCCAAATGAATGGCAGATATAGTCCAGGACTATTATTCACACCAAAGAGCAGTATTCTCTGCTATTGGCATCAGTGGTTCTTATTTTTTTAAAAATTTTAATTCCTAAGTAAAAAGTGAAGATATCTCTCATATGATGAAATCTCCATTGTTTTAGAAAACATTTACAATTACTAAGTAACACTAGGAAACACAAAGACCTTTTTTGGGATGGTACTGGGTATTGAACCAAGAGTATTTTACCACTGAGCTACATCTCCAGTCTTTTTATTTTGTGACAGGGTCTGACTAAATTGCTTAATCCCTTGCTAAGTGGCTAAGGCTTGTCTGGGAGGCTCGTGATCCTCCTGCCTCAGCCTCCCAAGTTGCTGGAATTATGGGAATGCACCACTGCTCATAGCTACTAAAATCTTAATCTTATTTAACAGAGGATGCAATTCAGTTTTTTATATTAGAAAAAGAAATAATTTCACAAATGTCACATAATAGGAAAAAGACTAAGAAATGAGATGTACAAAATCAAAATCACAGTTTTCCTAAAAAAGGACAGTTAAAAAAACTACAGCATGCATTGTTTTTAAAATCAAATTCAAGAAAACTAAGATCAAAAAGAGATTTATATGAAAGAAAAACAGCAGAATTATATGATTTGCTGCAAAAGAGTAATAAAACAGCACCAATCATAGAATTTTAAAATTTGCTGTGCAAAAAAACAATAAATGCAATAACCTCACCTGAACAAGGAAGTCTTCCTCCTTACAAAACCCCGAATCTTCCTTTATCAAAAGAAGTTCATTTTTCTCACAACCCTCCTGGCTGATAAGCGTGTGAGCATAGTTGGGCTGAGGGAAGAGGATATGGCTCCTTGAATCCGAGGTGAGTGAGACCTCATGGGAATAGGTCTGCAGGAAAGCCTGCACCCCATCCACACCCACAAAATTCGAGGTGGGAACACTTGACAAATCTCCATTTGTAGCCTTCAGAAAGCTTGACTTGTGCCAGCTTCGCAGTCTGAGCACCAGCAGCACCATAACAAAGGCAAAGAAGACGCAGGAAACAGCAGCCACTGCCACTACTAGGTAAAGTGTGAGGCTCGAGGCATCAGAGTCATGCATGGGCTTCAAATGGCTCAAATCAGCCAGAACATCAGGGATGCTGTTGGCTATCACCACAGTGAGTGTGACTGTGGCTGAGAGAGGGGGCTGGCCATGGTCCTGCACAGACACCATGAGACTCTGCTTGAGAGCGTCCCTATCTAGGAGGGCCCTTGCTGTACGCACCTCACCGGTGTGCAGCCCTAGAGAGAAGAGCCCTGGCTCACTGGCCTTGAGCAAGTGGTAGGACAGCCACGCGTTCTGGCCTGAATCTCTGTCCACTGCCACCACTTTGGTCACCAGATAACCAGGCTCTGCTGAGCGGGGAGCCAGCTCTACTCCAGTGGAGCCTTCAGTGGGGAGGGGAGGATACAAGATTTCAGGCACATTGTCATTCTGGTCCAACACAAACAGGCTCAGTGATACGTTGCTACTGAGTGGTGGGTTCCCACTGTTACTGGCTATCACCAGTAGCTGTATGTCCCTAAACTGCTCGTAGTCAAAGGAGCGCAGTGCATATAGGACACCAGTGTTGGAGTTGATGGAGAGGTAGGAAGACAGAGTTGTCCCCTGAAGGTTGTCCTCAGCCAGGGAGTAGGTAACTTGGGCATTCTCTTCACTGTCAGGGTCCAGAGCATTCACAGAGAAGATGGAAGCACCTCTAAGGTTGTTCTCAGGGACATAGACAGAGTAGGAGGAATGGGAGAAAATGGGTGGGTTGTCATTAGTGTCTGCTATATGTAGGGAGATGAGCTTCTCTGTGGACAGAGGCGGTGTGCCTTTGTCTGTAGCTGTCACAGTGATGTTGTAAAAGGACACCTGTTCATGGTCTAGAATTGTATTTGTCACTAATCGATAATAATCATCTATTGATTTTTCCAGTTTGAATGGGAGACTTTTTACAATGGAACACGTTACCAGGCCATTCAGTCCAGAGTCTTGATCGTACACTTGAAAAAGAGCAATTACTGTTCCTGGAGGTGCATTTTCAGTGATTGTTCTGCTTCCAGATGTAATGACCACTTCTGGTACATTATCATTCACATCCAAAATGGTTATTAAGACTTTTGCTCTGTCTTGAAGACCTGACTGATCCCGGGCTTCAACATCCAGCTCATAAAAGCTAGTGTCTTCAAAATCTAGAGATGCAGAAGTTGAAATTTCTCCAGTTAAAGCATTCAAGCAGAAAATTTGTGTGATTTTCTCTGTGATCTTCACAAAGGAATATGTAACTTGTGCATGGACTCCTTCATCCTGGTCAGTGGCATTTACTGACAATACAGGTGTTCCTACAGGCAGATTTTCAGGAACACTCATGCGGTAGATGGGTTGAGTAAACACTGGAGCATTGTCATTCACATCTAGGACAGTTACCAGAATTCGTGCGGTACCTGAACGGGCAGGGTCACCACCATCTATGGCAGTAAGGATCAGGTGGTGAATGGCTTCTCCCTCTCGGTCCAGGGCACACTCCAGCACCAGCTCTGGGTACTTGGGCCCATGAGCTTGGCTTTGCACATCCACTGAAAAGTGTCTGTTACTGCTGAGCTTAAATTCCTGAAGTGAGTT
Source organism: Aplodontia rufa (assembly GCA_004027875.1). Classification (NCBI taxonomy): domain Eukaryota; kingdom Metazoa; phylum Chordata; class Mammalia; order Rodentia; family Aplodontiidae; genus Aplodontia; species Aplodontia rufa. The sequence goes on along the minus strand of PVKS010031349.1, from coordinate 12,762 downwards.
TATTCCCACATCAGGATCATAGACTTCCATTAGTAAAAAGCGAGAAGATGGAACTGCATTTTCGAGAATTTTCACTTCAAATTCTTCCCTTAAGAATTGGGGTGCATTGTCGTTAATGTCCACAATTTCCACTTCCACAGGATAAAGACTCAGTTTATCCTCCATAAGGATATTAAAGTTCACCAGACACCGTGCGCTCTGCGCACAGAGCTCCTCGCGGTCTATCCTGCCTGCGGTCACCAAGCTGCCGCTTCGCGGGTTCAGAGAGAAAAGCTGCGTCCTACCTCTAGAGACGATGCGGACTCCGCGCTCCACAAACTCTTGTGGCTCCAGCTCCAGGTCCTTGGCGATGTTGCCCACGAACGAACCTTTCTCCAGCTCCTCGGGAATAGAGTAGCGGATCTGTGCAACCCCGTGCAGCGACAGCAGGAGAGTGAAGAGCAGGAGCAGCAGGCCGGGGTGCTGGCACCCCAGAGCCGCCATGACTGGCTTTAAGGTCTTCCCTGGGATTATGAGTAGGAAGTACAGCCTCGCATCACTTCGCGTTCCTCGGTAACAGAGGCCAAGGTCCTTAAACCAACGCAGACCAGTAGCGAACTATTTCAAGTAAGAATTTCTGCGCAGTTTTGGTGTCTGATCTGTTTTGTGGTTGGAGGATGTTAACTCGAGAGTTCACATTGATTTTCTTGTCCGCACTGGTGAACAGCGACACTTAGAGTCCTAATTTAATACTGCACTGTTTTGTGCAACTATCATATCAAGGGTTTTATTTGTTAAATCTGCGGCGATGGCATTCATATTTCTCTCTCCAAGAAAGTTAAGCATTTAGAAGAATAAAAGATTTGATTTCAAACAATTTTAAATGTTTTCTGGGATTTGCCACTCTTTTTGTGTGAAAATATCGCTCAGGAACCCAGAGTACAGAAATACTACACTTTTCTCTGACTCCACCACCATTTACATTTGTCTCACTTTCAATAAGAACACCCCAACAATTATAAACACATTTTGAAAGAGTACTATATTGCCAGTTATAAGAATTGCCAGTCTTTATTTGCAGTACTGAGGTGTGAACCCAGGGGCACTTTACCACTGAGCTACATTCCCACCTCCTCCTCTTCCTCCTCCTCCTCCTGCTCCTTCTTATTTTGACACAGGGTCTGCAAAGTTTCTGGGATTGGCTTTGAACTTTCAATTATCCTGTCTCAGCTTCCAGAGCTGATGATATTATGTGTATGGCCACCACATCCAATCTTATGTTAATTTTTGTTTTCAATGTTGGGGTAAACCCAGGACCTCAAACTCTAACCCTGAGCAACCACCCAGTCCCTGATTGCCATTTTAAGATAACATTCCCTTTCACTGCTTCTCTCTCTCTCTCTCTCTCTAGTGGGGACTGAACCTAGGGTCATATTTGATACTGAGTAAATTCTCTCCTAGACATTTTTACTTTTTATTTTAAGACAAGGTCTTGCTGAGTTGCTGAGGTTACCCTCTAACTTGCAATCTTCCTGCCTCAGCTTTCCAAGTAGCTGGGATTATAGGTGTGTGCCACCACATTTGGCTCATAACTGTTTCTGTTAACATAATTGTTTCTGTTAACTTATAGATTATGAACTGAGATGCTACATCTATGTATATTTTTAAAACTTGCAAAGGAAGTGAGAACATGGAGGCTACATAAAATACCTTTTAATATGTTTATTGTATGTATTAGGATTAATTATGAGAAGTAAGCCACTCAACTGTGTAGAGTTGTGTTTAATTAAAGATAAATCATGTCTCATAACAGTGTGAAACACTACTTTGCTAAAACTGTTTTTGATTATATTGTTTAAGAATTAAAAATTTCAAGACTATTACAAAGATACTTTTTTTTTCTGGTACTGGGCATTGAACCCAGGGTGCTCTATCACTGAGCTACATCCATAGCACCCTCACCTGTTTTAAAAATTTGAGACATGGTCTCACTAAGTTGCTCAGGCTGGCCTTAAACTTGAGATCTTCCCATCTCAGCCTTCTCCTAGCTGTGATTATAGGTATGTATCACCATGCCCAATGCTTGGGAAGACTTTCTATGAAAGAACTGGAGCACAGAAAAGCCTACAAAGAATTTCCTAGTTCCATACTCTATGCCTGGAAAAAATAATAATAATTAATTAATAAAACAGAACAAAACCAAGGCACATGTAACCTATGTGTTTTATCTCTGAGTTGAAACCTAATTATAGCCATAGATAAAATATTGAAGAAACTCACAGGTTGCAAGTTGATTGAATTGGAAGTCATGTTTGGATTGTCATTACTGGAACTGTCAAACAAGAAACCTTCATTGCACAGAAGATCTTGTGGGATAGCATTTTCAGGTTTTATATTTAGAAATTTAAACTTAGTCTGAAGAATGTGAGGCACCACACAGATTGTAGTAATAAGGTAAACTCCCTTTTCTGTAGTTGGGGAGAACCTCCAGTACAGCCTCAGAGAAGACACCAGGTTGACAGCAGCCCCCAACAGTGGGGTGGGAGTCATGTCACAGGGCAATTACCAGAATCACTACCAGGAGGAAGAGCACTGAGATCAAGGCCAAGGCCAGTACCTCATAAAACTGCAGCTCCTCCTGAGGGTCAGAGGGCAGGGGAAAGTCTGGTTGAGTTCTGGCAGTGCCTCCTGTAGGCTGTCAGCAAACACAAGGAGCAGAGTGGCAGTAGCCAAAAGAGGAGTCTGTCCAGAATAACGCACAGCAACTAGTAGGCGCTGGCGAGTCGCATCTGTTTAGCTGGAAGTGCGAGCCTCGTTCACCTCTCCGGTGCGCAGCCCCAGGCTGAAAAGCCCGGGATCGCTGGCTTGCAGCACATGGTAGGATATCCAGGCATTGTGTCCCTAGTCAGGGATCACCGTGATCGCTTCGGTGGTCAGATAGCCAGATAGCCAGGCTCGCGGTGCGTCCTCGTTGCGGTCGACCACCAACACGTGCAGACTCACGTTGGCGCCAAGCAAGGGCGAGCCTTGGTCGCGATCCTGAAGCATCAGCACAAAGCATCGTAGCTGCTCTTGGTCGAAGGCTCGAAGACTCGCTGCGCAAACACCACTCCGTTCTGTTCGCTCACAGAGATGTAGAATAACAATGCCCGAGGCTCCACGTCACTGGCCAAGATGGAGCAGGAGACTTGGCCTTTTGGGCTCCAGGTCTGGGCCAGAGGCGCTGACCTGAGTGATGGAGTCTCCAAGATGGTTGTTTTCTGCTACAGAGACCAGTAGGAGGCCTGGTGGAAAACTGGAGTGTTATTGTTGATATCAGAGATATACAGGGTGAAACTTGTGCTGGAGAAGAGGGGCGGATTGCCTTTGTGGCTTCCATAATGACATTGTACGCTGGGATCTACTCCCTGTTGATGGCACCATCTGTGACCATCCTAAATGCATATTTTGTATCTTGAACTATTTCAAATAGGAGATTTTTTAGTTGGCACAGGATTTCCCCATTAAATCCAGAATCGAGGTCATGTGTTTTGATCAGAGCAACAGCAGTCCCCAGCTCAGCATCTTCCATATTTTGGGATTCAGAATCCAGGATAATCTCAGGAGCATTGTCATTTTCATCCAAAATATCTTTTTATATTTTACAGAATGCAGTGTGACTTCCACAATCTTTTGCTTCCACCTCAAGTGTGTAGCTCTTTCTTCAAAGTCTAATTCTCCAACTTGAATAGCTGTCTGACTGCCTTACCAATATTGATAAAATAGGTGATCTAAGCATTGTCAGTGTCATCAGGGTCAGTGGCCAACACTGTTAGCAAGGAGGATCCAGCAGGCAGTTTCTCTTGAACAATGACCCTGTATATGTCCTGAGTGAACACAGGAGGGGGGAATTATCATTTGCATCTGCAACAATTATCCTGATCTGGGTGGTGCAGCTTCTGGAGGGGTCTACAGCCATGAGGACCAGGTGGTGGTAGGACTGCTTTTCCCTGTCCAGGGGTACTTTCAGTACCAACTCTGGGCAACTACTGCCATCTGGATTCTCCTTTTGAATTAAAGAGAAGTGGGGATCAGGACTGAGGTAGTACTGCTGCAGGGAACTACCACCTACATCAGTATCTTGTGAGGATTCACAAACAAATGTAGCTCCAGTTAGTGCCAGTTCACTGATTTCCACTTCAGTGATATTTCTACAGAAGGTAGGTGGGTTGTCATTGATGTCCTTGGTCAACAGTTAAATGAAAACAGTTCAAAGGATTTTCAACAATCATTTCAAATTCCATAACACATGTTGACTTTTTGCCACAAATATGCTTATGATCTATGTGGTCACTCATAAGAAAGTCCCCATTCTCAGTGCTCGTGGCAAATAACATTTTTTTCTCCAGTAACCTGCAGGTTTCAAGTACTCAAACCACCTCTTGCCAAGCCCCAGATTCTTGGTAAGGTTCCTCTCTGAAAATGCCTAGCCAAACAAAGACAACAGGAAGATGAATGGCAATTATCCGCACCCTGCCAGGCCCCTTGGTCCAGAGCAGTGTCCCATCCATTCTCTTCTGATTCCGAGGAGAGGAGTTCTTAAAGAATTCCAAGAGTTCTTTGAGCAGGAGTGACCACTTGCTTTGTCTTGTTGGTAGGTTTTCAGATGGATACTTTCATGGCAAGCTGATATTTTCTCTGAGTCCATAGAACTCTGGTAATTCCTTGGAGATTGGAGGAGCTGATTCTTAGATCAGCAGCAGCCCACAGAACTGCAGAAGTGGTTTACTAAATCAGTTCCTAATAAGGAGCTAGGCAGAAGAAAACTGATACTGATCTGAATCGCATCTTCCCAGTTTACACGAATTTTGAATATTTTAAACATTTACTTTAGTTTGGCTGTCATTTTTTTCAAACTTGAACTTTATCCACCCAAATGAAATGTGTTTTACTCATCAGAGAATAAACTTACTCAAGTTGTTCATTAGCATCATCATGCTTTTAGCTTCCATTTTCATAAAATGGCCATAATAACGGCTTCCCTGTTTACCTTAGCAGAATTGAGGAATCAATAACATAACCAATAGGAAAGCACACAGAAGAAAGTGTTGATGACTGTGGAAGATGTAGTACAAAAATTCTTGAAGTATCAACTTGATGTATATTCTTATTAGAAATAAAAAATCTCACAGCTCTTAGTTTAGTCCTATATTTCACTTTCTGAAAATATTACCTTTATCTTCACCCCCCCACAAATAATTAATAGGTAAGCAAGGAAGTGGATAATTTTTTAAAGAAGAGAAACAATCTTTATTTAATTTTTTCATGTGGCTTTCTTTGCTCAGAGACTTTGTTGTGTACATGGTGCTGGGGTTTGAACTTGCATACTCGTGCATGCAGAGCAAGTGCTATAACCACCGAGCTACTGCTCAAGCCCCGGAAGTGGATAATTTTTATAAAATGAAAATATATTAAGAAGCAAAATAATCTCTTTTCTTAGTGTTCAAGTGTCTACTTTTAATTAAATGAATATAATTGAAAACTCTTTTCACAAGTGATGTTTTCAATACCATATTATAATTGTCCTCAATTGTTCTGTATCTTTCCAAGTAACATAACAATGGTGAGTTATTTAGATTTGGACGGTAAAGTCTGAGTCCTTATACTTTACTCAAGTATAATCCAAGGAAGGAAATGCATGTTGTCTGTTTTTCTTTGATTACCAGGGTTATTATATAATGATCTCAACATTCTTAATTGACATTCCTCCTTTGTCAATAAGGATGCCAATTTCCATGTTCTGACAGGTGTCTTACAGTTTTAACTCAGTTTCCGAACTAGAAAGCCTTCATACTATATGATTACTCTAAAACTTGGCAAGTGTGCAGTAATTCGAAGTCATCTTGTAATGGAAAAGCTTTAAAAAATTTTAAACTGTTCATTGTACTAGGATTCTAGACACCCATTCAATGACATCTTTACCTTATACAAATATAAATGACATTAATGAGGGACTGAGGGTAGACTAGCGTTAGAGTACTTGCCTCGCATAAGCAAGGGCTTGAGTTTGATCCCCAAAACCACAAAAAATTACTGAATCAAAATTGCTTCAGGGGTTGGAGCAGTGACTCAGCGGTTGCAGTGCTTGCCTGGCATGTGGGAATACGCGAGTTCCAACTCCAGCACCACATACACAATAAAGTGTCAGAGGAATGAAGGTCACATTAAAAACTAAATAAAAATTGCATCTCTCTCTCTCTCTCTCTCTCTCTCTCTGTCACTCTTTCTTTAAAAAACTGCTTCAAAATGGCCAAAGTAGCTTTCCACCTTTGTATGAACACTTTAATTAGTGCAGGAAATTTATCTTTTCAGAGCACATATAAAACTAAAGATTGAAGTATATATATTACATATATTGAGTGTGTGTAGCAAGCAGTTTGTAAGTGTAAAGTATATTGGTACTTAAGAAAGGTTTAAAACATGTTTGTCCATTTCACACAAAAGTTAACTCAGGATACATTCCCAAATCTTAAACTCTTTCTTTAAAAAGTAATGGAAGAGTGAGTTTCCATGTAGGAGTGAGTGATGTCAGTATTGTCAGTATCACACAGATTTTCTCGTTACTTTTTGGAGGCATTAACTATTCAGTGATTCTGCACATTTTATATTGAGGTTAGGATTGTCCACATATACATGTAACTGATTTCCATTTAAATAAATGTTTAAAAATAAAAATCAAGTGGTTCTAGATTTCTAAATGTGTCAACGAATCTTTCACATGACTGAATAACATAGTCTATATTCCTACAAATATTCCATTTCCATTTCCCCCATTTATTAATAATTTGCTGTTGATGTTCAAAGTGTTGAAGGTATAAAATTTGAAAGATTAAAAATCTTTTATTAAGAAGTATAAAAATTATTTTTGGCAAATTAAAGGCAGAAAATGAATCAAGTAGTTCTTCCTTTTTATGACCCATTCTCATGAATGTGAGACTTATAAACAAGAATTTCCACAAAGAAAAATCTAAGATGAATACATCCCTCAGAAATGAACTTTACAATTTCAAGCCATTCTTAAGTTGCACTGATTTTTCAAATACAAACCCTAGACTCTTGTAATGAAGTGGAATTGTAACTACACATACAGAAATAAAAACATTTTAGCAGATATTGATTCTGATAAGTGGCTACCTGTAACCAGTGATGCCAGGTGTATATTTATACTTGTTGAATGTAGCAGTATTTTTCTCTTGAGACTGTAGCCTACATCATAGAATGAAACACAATTCTAAAGTTTCTTCTTACTGATTTCTTCTCTCAACAAATATGCATATCCAATAATTACATGGGTTAACCTAAACTAATTTCAGAATGCTACAGACATCACCACTATAAGTTACAAGTCTACATTTCTGATATTTATTGTGCAGAAGGTTTCTGTGCTTTTCTGTTGATTTATGCAGATACTGTAAATCATTTGCTTATGTAAACCTCAGGTATGCTAAAACACAAGTTCTGCAGAATGTTTTCAAAACATGTTCACTAATGTTGTTTAGTCAAATATTCAAAAGAGAACAATATGTCTAACAATTTGAACTGATAGAACAACTCTCTACTAACAGAATAGCTGTTATAGACTAACAAAATCTTTGATTAAAGGATTATGTTTACCACTTCAAAGATACGTGCTTCACTTAAGTCTACTGTTATTAGTTAGGTCTTATGAAACAATCATAGATTAAGAAAAGGCATTAAGTCCAAAACAATTTGAAAAGAAGTGGGAAAAGCATTAACTATCAACCAAAAAAGCTAATGTGCAACAGAGCAAATAATGATTCAATATATACTTAGCTGATTTTGAATGTGGCAGAAAAATTATTGAGAAAACAAATGAAGAATATGCTCCATTATTACTGTAAGAAAGAACTAACCTGAACAACTCCGGGTTCTTCTTTGTTTGCATTTATTTTATCAGGCACCAGAAGAGGTTCGCTTTTCTCACAACTTTCTTCACTAATGAGCGTGTCCGCATAGTTGGGCTGGGGGAAGATCAGGTGGCTCTTCCGGGAGTCTGCGGTGAGGGAGACCTCATGGGAATAGGTCTGCAGGAAAGCCTGCACCCCATCCACACCCACAAAGTGGGAGGTGGGTATGCCGGCCAATCTACCTCTGGAAGTCTGGAGCAGGCGTGATGAGTACCAGTGCCTTAGTCTGAGTACCAGCATCACAATGACAAAGGCCAAAAAGAGGCATGAGACTGCAGCCACTGCCACCACAAGGTAGAGTGTGAGATCTGAATCATCAGGGTAGGAAGAGGGCTTGATGCTGCCCATATTGGCTAGAATGTCCGGGATGCTGTCAGCCATAGCGACAGTGAGTGTGACAGTGGCTGATAGAGGGGGCTGGCCATGGTCCTGAACAGTCACCAGGAGGCTCTGTTTGAAAGCGTCTCTATCCAGTATCGCCCGGGCTGTACGCACCTCACCAGTGTGCAGCCCCACAGAGAACAGCCCTGGCTCACTGGCCTTGAGGAGGCGGTAGGACAGCCACGCATTCTGGCCTGAGTCTCTGTCCACTGCCACTACCTTGGTTACAAGGTATCCTGGCTCAGCAGAGCGGGGCGCCAGCTCTACACCAGTGGAACCATCAGTAGGAAGAGTGGGATACAGGATCTCTGGGATGTTGTCATTCTGATCCAGCACAAATAAGCTCAGTGACACATTGCTGCTGAGTGGAGGGTTCCCACTATCACTGGCTTTTACAAGTAGCTGCAGGTCTCTTAACTGCTCATAGTCAAAGGAGCATAGTGCATATAAGACACCAGTGTCAGAGTTCATGGAGACATAGGAGGATAAAGGCACTCCCTGTAATGTATATTCTGCCAGAGAGTAAGTGACCCGAGAATTGTCACCACTGTCAGGGTCATTGGCTGTCACAGAGAAGATGGAGACACCTCTGGGGTTGTTTTCAGTGATGGAAGTAGAGTAGGAGGCATGAGAGAAGGCAGGTGCATTGTCATTGATGTCTTCTACTTTCAGGGAAATGTGGTTTTCTGTAGAAAGGGGTGGGGTTCCATGGTCAGTAACTGTTAGTGTGATGTTATAATCTGAAGTCTCTTCTCTGTCCAGGGCTCTTGTTGTTAATAGGTGATAGTAATTATCAACTGACCTTTCTAATTTGAAAGGCAAGTCCCTTAGGATAGAACATGAAGTCTCACCATTCTCCCCAGAATCTCCATCATGTATGCTAAAGAGTGCAATTATGGTTCCAGGAGGAGAGTCTTCAGAAACAGAACTGCTAAGAGTGGTGAGTATCACCTCTGGGGCATTGTCATTCACATCCTGCACTGTGACCAGCACCTTAGCACTAGCAAGAAGAGCACCTCCATCCTGAGCTACCACTTCCATGAGATAGAATTTGGATTCTTCATAGTCCAGTGATTGAATAGTTGAAATTTCACCCAGGATGGAATCAAGTTGGAAAGTCTCTGAAATTTTGTCTTCTTCATTGCGAAAAGCGTAGGTCAATTTCCCATTTATTCCCTCATCTGCATCTGTGGCCATCAGAGTGAGTAGCTGAGAGCCCACAGGTATGCTCTCTGGGACACTCACTCTGTATTCGGATTGAGTGAAGAGGGGCGCGTTATCATTTGCGTCCAGGACTGTCACAACGATATGCGTGGTGCTAGAGAGTACAGGGTCTCCACCATCTAAGGCTGTGAGGAGGAGGTCGTGAGTAGCCACTTTCTCGCGGTCCAGGGGCCGTTCCAACACCAACTCGGGGTACTTTTGCCCATCAGATCCACTCTTCACGTCCAGGGAGAAGTGAAGATTGGTGCTGAGCTGGTAACTCTGGAGGGAGTTCACACCCACGTCCGCATCTCGAGCAAAGGGAAGCACCAAGCGGGCTCCCACAGCTGCGTTTTCATTAACTTTTACTTTTAATTCCTCGTCCCGGAATCTCGGAAAGTTATCGTTAATATCAATTATTTCCACTTCTATTCCATAAATTTTCATTTTATTCTCAACCAAGATGTTGAAGTTCACGAGACACCGTGCGCTCTGCGCACAGAGCTCCTCCCGGTCTATCCTTCCCGCGGTGACCAAGCTGCCGCTTCGCGGGTTCAGAGAGAAAAGCTGCGTCCTACCTCTGGAGACGATGCGTACTCCGCGCTCCGCCAGCTCCCGGGCCTCCAGTCCCAGGTCCTTGGTGATGTTGCCCACGAAGGAGCCTTTGTCTAGCTCCTCAGGCACTGCGTAGCGGATCTGCCCGGATGCTGTCTCACACAGCGTCCCCAGAAGCACGAGGAACAAAAGCAGGTCTCCGCAGCCCCAGCGCCTCAGTGGATCCATCATTACGTTCTCGCCCCTCAATTTCTCTTACTTCTGGTTCAGCCTGCTCTTTCCTTATTTCTTTAAAACCGAGGAGAGCATATTCTTTGGCGGAATTGGGATGGGCGGCTGTTCCCAGGAGCTTGCCTAGTCATGCTTAGTATGGAAGGAGCCAAGAGTCTGTTACTTCTGTGGCAGCTTCTTTCCCACTTTGGTGAACAGCGACGCTCAGAGTCCTAATCAGTTACTACACCAATTCTATTTCTGTTTTCCATAAGTTTCATTTTATTTTTATTTCCAATAATTTCGCCATATCCTTAATGTATTACTGACATAATTTATATTTAATTAACTCTGAAATAACTATGTTCACAACTCCCTTGAGACCAATGTATTATATTTTTTACTTCCTTAGAAATTTTATGTTCCAGTGAACCTATATCCTTAGTTTACTTCTTACCCATATTGAGTCAGTTTAATTAGGATACTGAAATTCTTATCTTCGTCAGTTTGAAGATTTCTTTTATGAAAACCTCCCTATTTGTACATAAGAATGCCAAGGAAGCAAATTCAGTTCTTAACGTACCTTTTCAAAAAGGCCTACTGATATGAAAATTATATTAGCTGGCATATGCAGAAAGCTAGAGGTCTTTGTACTTGTGAAATCTTAGAGAAAGTTTTTAGATTTTTAATCTAAGGACATGTCAGCTGCGCTGAGTTTGAGTTGGTTTAACTGTGTGTTAATTATATTTTCCTATTACCATATTCAAATACTTATGGTTAGATATTTCACAGCAACAAGCTCTTGGTAGCAATGAGTATAATGACTGTGGAGGACAGGGCTTTAGTTTATCATCCACATAGAAAATCATGCCTAGGTACTTACTGAGCAGTAGTGAGTGTTTTCATGTTGAGACAGATATTTTGTGTTATTACTTTTGTATGATAACAGATAAAAACATTATGGCTAGAAAAATAAACATTTAAAAGAGTCCATCAAGTGAGAAAAGCAATTTTTACTTAACAACGCCTTGATAGAAAAAAATTTTAAATTAAGATGTTCTACATCTATAATTTCAAAATTCAAAGTTTTAAAGAATATTTGGTAGACAATGACATAAACACAGGTTGCAAAACTTTCTTCAATGTGAATTTTTTCTCAAGAAAAATTTATTAATATTCAGGGCAGAGAATGATTTATTAAAATGCAGTCTTCATAACAATACCTCAGCACTTGAACACTGCTCATCCTTCAAAAATAGATCTGGGGAGGTTGGAGCAGGGGCTTGGCAATTATGGCGCTTGCCTGGCATGTGGGAGAATGCAGGTTCAAACCCCAGAGCCACGTACACAACAAAGTGTCAGAGCAAAGAAGGCCACATGAAGAAATAAGCAAAACATTAATATTCTCTCTCTCTCTCTCTCTCTCACTGTCCCTCTCTTTTAAAAATACAGATCTGGGGGTTAGGGATGTAGCTCAGTGGTACAGCATTTGCCTAACTTGTTGGACTCCCTAGGTTTGATCTCCAGCACTGAAAAAATAAATCTGATCCCAGGAAGCTCAGCTTTTAAAGACACGTAAGTGGTGATCTTCAAGTCAATGGAACAATATCTTACCCACACTCTGTTGTAACCAAGCCATGACACTAGGTAACTCTTCTCTCCCCACCCCATTCCACAAACTATTGAGATGGTTAATCTCTTAATTCTGAAGCACTGTGAGTTTAAAAGAAAGTAAAGGTAAACTTTGAGTAATAAAGACCCTGAAGATAAAAGGAATTGCTTAAGCTCACAGTAATGATCAACTTTCAATGGAAGGAAAATTAAAATGAGGAAGAAAAAGAGTATTTCTTGTGGTAAACACTAGTAATTATGGACAAGTAAACTTCATACTTCTGATAGAAAACCAATATTTAAGGTTTGGCTAGAAAAGATTAAAATAATTAAGGCAGAACATTGATCAAACATGACTCACAAGACAATGAAGTATGTAATGGAGCATCCTATCCCAATTACAAGGTTTTTAAAAGAAATAATGAAATTTCAAGGAAAACAAATTAATTAAAGCTCACCTTTAAAGTAGTATCTGAGGCAAAAGGGCCAAAAGTGTCGCCATGATTTGTACTTGGTACCCAAGAGGCATCTTCACTGAGCAGATCCTTAGGAGGAGCCATTTCTGGTGTCATGTTGAGAAAATTAAACTCTGCTTTAGCTGATTGAGAAGCAACACATACATTGTAGGAATAGGGCAATGTTCCCTCACTGTGATTGGGGAGAACCCCAGGTCCAGACTTGAAGCTCAAACCAGGCTGAAAGCAGCCCCATGCAGTAGAACTGGAGGAGTGTCGAAGGCGCAGGGCAATGGCTAGAATCACCGCCAGAAGGAACAACACAGAAATCAAGGCCAAAGCCACCACCAGATAAAATTGCAGCTCCGTCTGGGGGTCAGTGGGCAGAGGGTCGTCGCTGA